>JMSH01000048.1:34568-58032 GCA_000712465.1 Huntiella moniliformis
CCCCCCCCCTCCACGACACGACAAGGTTACTGACCAAAAACGACCAGCACCTGAGCCACACAAATTGCGTGCAGATTTCCATATCACAAGTCAACTCGTCTATGGTCGTCCAAAGAGATGGACGAAACGTATGACAGACCAAACGATAACACTCATCCAAGCCTATGATCCGCAGCTCACATTGTAATTGTCCAAGTCTCTTTCTTTTGGGGTACCAAGAGAACAAAGGTTCCTTCTCTACTTCCTTCTTCTTCTTGTCCTTCAACATCTCAATAACCAATATTCTGTTTTGCCCGGTTTTTATAATGCCGTGAGACTGAATGCCCTGGTAATCTTTCTTGTCTTCTCTTCCCCTTCTCTGGATACTGGGTGGCCTGTTCCCCGGGAATTATCAGGGAATCTACCTTCAAGAAACCATGTCTACGAGCCCGTGGTACCATGGACTTCACTTGGACGTTTTTACCCCCAAAAACTGACATGCAATCAGCGGCAACGGATTACCGGCCGTGTGTCATATGTCAATCGGTGGCGGAGAGACAGAACCCCCCTTCCCTTGGAGGAGAATATACCATCAAAGACCGGACTGGTCTGACTGTCTTGAGTCTCAGAAAAGAGAATCAAAAAACCTGTCAGGCGTCGCCAAAGTTTGACCTTTATGAACTCCAACAACAAAAACCATCCTTCCGAACCTTCCAGTTGACATTGATTGGGTCTTTCTTTTGACTATTTTGCGTCTTGTTTGCTAGCCTCATGTCGCAGCATGGCATAGAACCTTAGCACACATATGGATGTCCGTTTTTTGTCACTCCCTTTCTCCTAACCGTCGCCAACGGCGAGACAAACATGTATACACCAGCAACTGGCCTTCCGGTCGCCGTGCATCATCCTAAACTAGTGTCTTGCAAGTTTATTTGCCCCATTCCGCGTACTCCGCAAGGGAAAGGGAGACAGTATACACATGAATCTATATGCACGAGACGGATATCTCAGAGCCACTATCCAAAGACAACTCCCACGCCTCCTTCGTCCGTCAAAGGATTTTGAAGGGTTTGAGGGCTGAACAATGGTTTGCTCAGGAACGCTTCCAATGCCCCTTTCGACAACCCTTTCACCCAAAAATAGCTGACTGAGTGCCCATTCGGTATAGTATTGGCCGGCTCAAGGGATCAAGGAATCTAGTAAAATGAAAAAGGGAGCCCAGCCGTGCTGTACAGTGACGCTTGAATAATGGGGCTCCCGTCTGTCCAGCTTGCCAAAATCGGGTTACGACATTCCAAGGGATGGCGGGGTCAAGGAAGCTTCAAGGAACCTAGATAACAGTACACACGCCTTGGAAATTTCATGGGATTACCTCTCTAAAGACAACTTGTCCATATGAACCTAACTGCACGCGCAGAATCTATATGCGGGTCTCAAGCTATTGAGCCTACTCGTCAATACTGCTTGTGCTTGGCGAGTTAAAGCGGTGAAGCTACATAGGATTCTATCACTTGTCCATCTCTACTGGTTACCTTGGATCGAGGCTATCGGCCGATGCAAGATGGTACCAGGGCAAACACCACGCCACACCATACTATTAGGATCTTATTAGGCATATATCACACCAGCCAATGACAATAAGGCCTTGTAACTGGAACTTGGCTTATACAACAGTATCCATATAGCCCAGTTGTCACCCACGAACAGGCTGGCGTTACAATACCAAGTAACAAGTGTTGCCTTTTCTATTCCAGCTGGCCGTGACACTGTCGGCCCAATCGATATCCAGGAACACAATGTGAGGCAAGTCTGACGATCGGAAACGGCGGTTCGTCAGATTTGCAGCTGTTGGCTGCGATGGAGGATCACAATGGAGGACAAGACGGAAGAGTAAGGAAGCCGGAGACGGTCGTGCGTGTCTCCGATCCGGAGTAGATCATTAGTGTCTACATAGAGTTATGATTGCAAAAGTCGTGCACTTGTGATTTATTGTTGCCAATTAATAGATTACTTTGTGATGGATTACACAGTTTATTACTTGATTCCTAATGATACAGTTGCCTGACGTCGTAGCTATCTACATATGTGCATATATACATAAACTATCTGTGACTTACAGTGCCCTACTGACAGCTCCCAAGACGGAAACTTCAAAACAGTTTATACCACATGTGTTTCCAAGGTTCTTGGTCTTTTACAAACTAAGGAATTCACCGGTGTATGAACCAACTTATAGTTAAGGGTTACTGGGTTAAAACAAAACGAACAACTTGAAGGCGAAAAAAAATCACGGGATCAGGTCACGATACCGGAGTGGCCGCATCTTCGGACGAGCAGTAGGGTGTGACTATGGTGAGCCAAACGAGGGTAGAATTTCCCTAGCGGGGAATCCAGGGCGTATGCACATCCATCCACAGTACATACACATGCACCGGCAAGGGAAGGGTGGGCCTGCAACCGACTTGCCAATCCGTTATGCACTGCTGGATATTGCTTCTTGATGCTGCTTCTGTGGAGAAGATGAAAGACGGTGGATTCCTGTGCTTGCGCGTTTACAAGGAGCACCTAACGCACGCAAATTCCGACGAGGGTCCCCTTGGGTAACATGGCAAGGCGTTGGAGAGAAACTCGTTGGATCTTGGACTTGGGATTTTTTTCACCACGTACATACATAGATAGTTGACAGTCGAGTCTTTGTCTTGTCTAGGCTAGTTTTGGTTGTCTTTTACGTGGTCTGTCTGACTGTAACCTTGCGCTACAATCAGAAAGCCAGAAGAAAAAGACAATGTCGCACGCCTGTTGCTTAGACTCGAGGGTCTTCGGCAAGGGTGACATGGGTGTATGTGTGATGAGAAAAAGAGTTCAAAGGGGGCGTGAATGTAGTAGATGTTAAGAATCCAGTTCCATACTGTCTCTCAGCACCCTGGGTCTGCCAAAAAGGCCAACCGACAAGTAACGTCCAGGGACAAGGTGATGATATCAAGCAAGTAAGTAAAGTTTATTATTGTGGCTTTTTCTTTTTCTCTTCTAGTCTCCCAGGCTCGAGACTACGGCAACTAAAAAAGGACTTGGCGGGTGGGGAAGAGAAGAGAAACCTCGGTTCGGTATATCATGTCTTCTTTGGGATCTTTCTGTGCATAGTGAGAGTAGACTCGTACACGGCTAAAACACGAAGCGGCGTTCGATTTACTGCCGTATTTACTTTTGTGATGTCCATGTGTTTCTTGACGTGGACGGTGTTGTTGCTATGTGTGAGGGCGAGGCATCACAAGGGGCCGCTGAGAACAAAGTTGACCTCGTCACCAAGATGTCGATCTGCAGGACAGGACAACATTTGTGTTGGTTTATATATATATGTGTACGTACTTCTTTTGTAGCGTAACCTCAGCGATTCAATGAGGGGCTTCCAATGTTAGTCCCCTTGCTGGATATATACAGGTTCGCGTGGGTGTTAAGGGATGTAAGAATGGAGAACAGTCATATGTTTGTATATAGCCGAATAGGTAGTTAGTTTCAAGAACAAGGAAATGGATCATTCTTCAAGGTGATTTATCACGTAACAGCAAAAACCCAGCCGCTGTAGGTTTGGTTTCCTTTGTGGCCAGTGTACGACGAGAAAGGGGTGATGACTGACCAATCTCGGAGTAGACGAAGTAAAGGGTTGAGTGGATAATTCGTGGGTACTCTGGCTATGCAACTAAATTAGGAAATTCTGTATCACTGTCAGACAAAATCAGGAAGAGAGCCGCAGTAACCCTTAGGAATGACATCACAAAATACATGGGTATTTGTTTTTTTTTCTCTTTTGCTTTTTGTTTTTTTTTTTTGTTAGATTGGAGAAAATGGGTCGATGGTGTGAAGAGGACAGAAATTCAAAAGAGAATGAATGAGAAAAATCAAGTGATGGCACAGCCTCGTTAGAATCCACAAAAGGCTATTCATTGTGAAATTCCTCACGCTAACATGGGACTATCTCCAGTTTTGAATCCTATATGGCAACTATCGTGACAGCTAGAGGGCTTAGTTTATACCAACAAGCTGATATGTTCTCCATGATTGTAGCCCTTAAACCTGTGATTAACATGCAGGAAAATACAACATCAGCTGTTTTTGTTTTTGGAGTTTACCCTGCCAACTGAGCTGTAATAGCCCTGGAAATACCCACAAACCTGAATTAGAGCCAGACTAGTGTCCAAAAGATCTCATAAGGCCCGCCACAAACTCCTTTTCTCTAGATCTTAAGTTAATTCCTTGGTTAATTTTCTTCAAACTCCAACGAACGAACGACATAACGAAGGATTCCTAAACCGATGCCATTTTTTTTTTTCAAAAGGGGATATCCATCCACGATGAACACGAAGGTGGCAAATACCGAACTATCGAATAGAGAGAAGCGGGTAAACAACGCAAGCAAGAAAAAAAAGAACCGGAAAAAATATTTGGGCCCTTACTAGACCTTCTAGAAGGCATAGCTGATGACGACCTTGACTTGGTTGTTGGGTGAACGAATTTATAGCGTCTGATAATTAGCCTACATAGCGGAGAACCAAGAAGCCTGCGAGCTGAAGAGACAATTCGGAGCGCTGAATCCGGAATCTCAGCTCCCCGCCATCCGCATCCTAAGGAATCCTCCTTGCACGACGACACTAGACGACCTGGTGCTGGCTACACAAGCCTTTAGGTATGAGTTCTTTGTACATTTTTTCTCTGTTTTTCTTTTTTGTCGTTGTTGTTGGACGGTGCTTTTTTGTGTGTATGTCTTTGTCTAACACACCATGCTGTCAGCGCCAACTGATTTGTTATATGGGTACGAGGAACGAGTAAAAAAGAAACCAGGCCAAGAAAACTAGTTTCCCTGTGTTCTCGATTTCGTCTCTTACTTGTGCTTGCTTCCCTTTCTTCTTAGTTGTTGTCTATGTGTATGTATACCCAGGCAGACCTACGCTAAAGTCACATGTGTGACGAGGCTTTGGCACATGGCGCGGTAACGAGACCCGTTGATGAGTAGGTTCAGGCGGCATCTTAGACATGTCAAAATGGTGACAAGGGCGGCCGTGCATGTTTTGGATTTGGACAGGTGAGTGGCGGAGTCGGGTTTCTTCGAGAGGGACCCCTACGGGATAGTACAGCTGGGAATGAATAGGGCGTGTGTCCGTTTTTGGTGGTTGGGCGATATGGTGACTCGGGGGCCTTGACGTGACAGCTTTTTTGTATGTTTGTTGGCATGGTTGGTGTCTGAGTCTCTGGCTGTGTGTACGCACATACAATTGTATATGTATAAAATGGCGAGCGAGATTAGCGTCCATCACGGACGAACAAGTAAAGGGAGGAACCACAACCAAAGACAGCAAACACCGTAATCATTGTGAAAATTCGATTCACGGCCCTTACAACATCATACTGCGGTACAGAAAAACTATAACCCAGTAAGCCACATCTCCCAGGGGTCCTTACAAATCGAGACTGTCTGTCGGCATCCGAGAGTTCTCAGCTCCTGCACTTGACAGAGCCGGGCCTGATGGAAAGAAGCCCCGAGGAACACAAAATCGGAACGCCATCTCGCTCTATAACGTGAAACTACCAGCATCTTGGTGTTGGACGATGGGTACTCCCCCATGTATGGATTCCAAAGATGCCTTTTCCAATTCGCCAACCGAGGGATATACCCATGTCCTGGCCGCGGCAAGACAAAGCGAGAATGCGTTTGTCGGGGAATATACCTAGGCCAGCGCCGTCGATCGGCCTTCTTGTCCCCCGTGACCCTTTTTTTTGTTCCTTTGCTTTGGGAGATTACAAGCAAACGCCTCGAACGAGCAAGTGTGACCGTCACATTGACAATCCTATTCTATCCCTCTATGTTGTTTTAGTTCGTCTAGTTTGCTATGTGCAGCTAGAAACGACAGGTATCACAGTGACCCAGGGAAAGAAAGAGGCCTCGGTATTCCTTCCCTTATTACGACGGCGAGACAGGACTGGTTTAGGGAGGACAAAGACAAATAGACATACATGTGTACATACAGACAGACAGATGGAGGATACAAGTGAAATAATAGCCATGATATGCTGTCTCTGTGTATAGTGCTCCGTGACGGCGGTCTAGTCAGATGCTTTTTTTCTGGGTCTACCGGGGACGGAGACGGAGGAAAGCAAACACAACTTGCACCATATCTGCATGGCTAAGGCTAGCTGTGATTTGTCTCAAGACTTCACAACACTTACATGTGCATACATTCTATACGCAACAAAACCCGGTTCGCTATTGTCTTGGATTCGACGCAGAGAGACAGGTTTTGTTGTGCGTGCCTCTTTGTCCGCTGGTTCGTTCGTGGCCGTTGTTTGACCGCCTTGGTGCGGTGCGCTCACCGGAGGCGAATTCGGGACTCCTGGATGTGCGTTTGCGACATACATGCAGGCCCCGTCTAGAAGGAAAGAGGGGGCGGAAGGAACCAAGAAGGAGGAGGGGGGGGCCACAATATGGGGGCGTGAGAGCTTTGTCTTGTCTTGGTAGGCGAAGAGGATCAAAGTTGGTGTTGCAGTCGTGATGATGCTGTGGGTCTTAGAAGTGACAGTTGTGACCAAAGAGGACAAACGCATTGTTGCTTTGGTGTTGGGTCACGGTGTTGGGCTATACTTTTGGGTCATGCGGTCTTGTTTATTGGCTGGGGAGTTTGGAGATTTAGGGTTTCTCGGATTGAAGATTCATGTCTGTTACATGTATTGCACGGGAGAGACGTCGACTCAACGGAGAGATTACCGTGGCGGTGAACCCAGGCAGACGTTGTCGGATGCAACCGTGCGATCCGCTACAACAACCCTCGGTCTTTGGGATCTTCAGTCACAGATGAATGCAACGTCAAGGACCTATTCATATTGCACCACCCCCTTCCAAAATGGTTATGTGGTCGAACGAACGCTGGCTCGCTGGCTAGGCATGGCATGGGGAAAGAAAAAAAAAAGGGTAGGGAGAAGTCAACCCCTAAGATCCGAAAGGAACCCTCCGATAAAGACAAAGACAAGAGAAACGTCCCGTCCAAGCACTGCGTGGGATTGTGCATATGGCACCTTGAACAGGCCACTGCAGCCTGGCTTGGTGTAATGGTGAAGCAAAGAGGAAAAACAAGGAAGCAGGTTACAGAACATGCTGCATGCAGCTCGCTAGATATGTGGGCAAAGGGCGACAAGCAGCAGGTATGCAAGCTTCAGTGGCATGTTTTAGATTTTTGAGAGACTTGCCTGGGTTTAGTTTCCGTCCTTTGGTGACATATCATAATCAGATATGTGGCATATGGTTTGCTTTTTTTTTTTTTGGGGTGTGTGGGGTGGTGGAAGCGGCAAAGTATAGATATTGAGGCAAATAGTGAACGTCTGCTATAGCCCGTGATGTTGGGATCACGAGTAGTAGTGGCCTGAAACGACGGGTTGGGCTCCTAGGCTGTCTGGCCAAACATAATGGGTAAGGGGGAAGTAGTGAACAAGGTTTATGTACTTTGTGTATTTTTGGGCTCGGGCATTTGACTTGTCATGGCGGGAAATCTTGCAGAATATGGTGGGGTTTTATGTATAGAATTAGTCGAGGCCTTGTAAATGACATTGCACATACAGTATACGGTATATAAAACCCGTCAGAACTCCAACCAAGAGAGTATTCCCCTAAAAAAAAAGCCACCCACAAAAAAATGCACAGAACAGTCCATTACAAGCGACGGCCACTATAGCCGCCACACCCGTTGTCCGACAAATTCATCCCATATAGGGGACCCGAGTGGGGGGAGCAAGAGGAAGTAGGATTTTTCATGCAACTCCCATTTTGTTTGGGTTCAAAGTGGCGGGCAGGGCGGGAAGGCTTGTCTCGGGAAGGACAAGGGGATTGCTGGCTTTGTACCTTTGTTAGGCTTCTTGGCTTGATAACTCCGCCAAGTCGGTTTTTTTTCTTGCTTTCTTCTTAGATACTTCGTCATCATGCTAAGAGAATGAGGATTTCAGACTAGTGGGCGAACGACCGACTAACGGACAAACCCTTGGGAAGAACTAGTGCTGATGGTGATCACTCGATAAGTTTCAGGGCTCAGCCTGGTTTTTTTTTCTCTCTTCGTTGGTTGGTTATTTGCCTGGCTGAACGGACACACCAGGTGTTCAAATCCCACGACCACTACAGCTGAAAAAATTAACCCAAACCCCCACTCTCCCGTCAAGGAATCACCAAGCAAACATAACAAGACTGGAAAAGAAAAAAGAAAAATCTGTCGTCAAAAGACCCCAAATGATATCCCTTAACCCCGCGATTTCCTGAATTCCTTCCGATAACATCACACCTGCTCAATATGCTGATCTGGTGTTCAAGATTGAAAGCCTTGTGTCACTCTGTGCAACGATAATGACAGCATCTACAAAAAAAAAAAACACCCTAACTTGATTAGGGTTCGATACATGAGGATATTTGAGAACTTGACAACGTGCAAACCTTGAGGCGATCATGAACATATCTTCCAGTTTGCTGCAGGTTTACCGGAAGAGCGAGAGGGAGTTCTCGGTGAAGATAGAACGGTGTGGGGAGGGGAAGAAGGCCAAAAAAGGAGGGGGCACATATTCGCTTCGATAGCGGCTGCAAGACATGTTTTTTTTTGGGGCGTCTCAGTAATCCGGCTTACCGGGCGTTATATGCCGGGTTGTTATGGGTCATGGCGTTTATTTTTCGGTTTGGGATGGTTTGGTTTTTTGGTCTGGGTGAGGGCTTGAAGAAGGAAAGGGTAAAAAATGATAGCAAATGCGAGTTAATTTGTAGACAATAGAACTGGTACTGGCAGGGAAGACATCTGCCGAGAAGACCTATACCGGTCATAAACACCGATGGGATGGGAGGCTTAGGCCCGCCTTTTTTCTTTTTGTGTTCGTGTGAAATGAATGGTGGTAATGAAACCAATAGTGTTACAAAGACGCGGTCCTAACTGTTTGTTGAAATGTTTATCACGGGCGTTTTTCATGAAGGAAGTCTGTTTGGAGGTTTTTGTGTGTGAATATATATTCTTTTGTATCTTCAGGTTCCAAGACTTGCATATATTCGCTTCGTCTTCTCCTATGTACATCCAGATTACATACATACATACATACATAGTCTTTCTTCACCAAGTCTTATCTTGCATCTATGTATCTCCAAAATAGATCGTCGTTTTCCTTGTCGATTCCAAAGGACATCCACACTGACCGTTCAGGGCTTAGACATTTTCATCCCTCACTTTGACGTTTTAATCCGTCATCCGCGGCGCGAGGACTGAGCGCTATAAGACGGAAGGACATGCCGTATGGACCGCCGCAATATCGGCAGAAGCACGTCGCTGCCGCACAACCATAACCACCGGCTATCATCATCATGTCTAATGTGTCTATGTACCTGGCCTATCAATCTACAAGGGTTAGATCTGCATCTGAATCTCCATCTGCATGCAGTCCACATGACACACACAGAAATGTCTCCCAAGGCTCGCCAAAGCCCCCGTCATCGCTACTTCCGTTCCGATCCCAGTGTTCTTCCTTTCCTTTCTTTTGGGAAGAGGGGGGTTTTGAAAGGCCGACCCTTTTCCAGGGAACCGATAAACCCGGAACATTCACACGCACTTACGGGCTTCGGGTCTCAGCCACTGTCCGACAAGCCCTGTTCAATTTCTCTTGGTCGTCTGTCCACTATAAATCACCTCGATCTTACCGCACTGCGCCGTGGGTTTCGCCACTTGGCAAGCCCAGACCCCGCGTATGGCACCCCACGCCCCCCTCTTTTGCGGTGTTCTCTCACTTGGTCGAGCTTGAGATCCACGACACCTTCCCACACACATGTTGTAGATAGACCATCTTTGTCCGTGTTCTTGCCCCATCTACTTTGTAAACCATGTTCATTATAACTTCCGTTATGATCTTGTAGTCCTTACATATTCCCATAATACTCCCAATATGCCCATCTGGCAGCGCCATCATCGTCGTCAGTCCAAATCGTCTCAGTCGTCGTCATCAACCTCGCTCGCTCAAACCTCAATTCTCGGCCGGTCGCCAAATCCTCTATTCCCATAACCCCAAAGCCTATCGGCCGCTACTTCCCTCTAACTAACCCGGGCGTCCCCAAGATAGGGACGAGCGGTCAACAGGGATCACAAACGCCCGGGGCGCTGTGGGGGCCAAGAACGGAAAAGCGATCGGTGGGGCCTGCGCGATTCCCCGTCAACGGCTGCGATTCCTCCCGCCCGGGCTGGCCTTGACAGTGCCTAGGCAGTCTTTCGAACAGTGCTTCGTCAAGTATAGTGCCCTATGGATTGTCCGTATTTTACATGTGAACGGAAGTGCCTCACAGCACAGTCTATGTCCACCCAGATGTGTACTGCCGGACCAGTCTTGGACGTGGAAATGAAAAGCGGATGGCCTGAGCGGCTTGGTTGAAGATATTTCTGGTTGTGTGTGGCCTGTGGAGAGAGAAGACTGTGTGCATTGTTCCCGACTTTTGTTTGCTGGCACTGTATGCGAGAAATGTTAAAGGCCCGGTTGGTTGGTGAATGAATAAGGCAAGAAGGGGGTGTGGGCGGGTTGACACCGATATTGGCAGGTTGATAAGACTAAGATCAAGCACGTGGGTTCCTGCTAATGGATGGATGTGTATAGAAGAACTATTCATGCTGAGAGTATTCCGCATGTTCTTGGGATATTTTGGGCTTGTTTAGTTTGATAAGTTCTTTAGTACGTTTGTGTGTCATGCAATTTCTATGTACATATGTAGACATGCAGAGAAGATGAATGAACCAAAGAATAACTTTGTGCCAGCCAATAAAGGCTCCAAACGAGGGGCATATAACCGTGCAATATAAGTGCCTATGCTCTGCACCGAAACGTCGTTTATGTCGGTATAGGGCCCGGTTTGTTCCCACAAGTGTACATTTGTACTGATCACGTTTGCCCCCCTTCTTTTAATTGTCCTCCCCGTAATACTTCTCCGCACTAGACATATCAAACGAACCTACTTGTCACATGTACAAAGACTGTCACTGAACTATAGCCACCAATACGAACCCCGTTCTCCACAACTGACAGTGATACACATATCTGAAATAGATCTCGTAACAATCACCATCACTTGCCGTGTATGCACTGTCGTTAACTAGTTTACACGTGACTTGGCACTCCGGCCCCCAACTAAGCTCTGATAGGAACCCTAATATCTCACACTCACTCTCCATAAAAGCACAACTGTTGCCATATATATGAATCAACTAAGCACGTGCGTGGGGTACAAATGTGTCGAGCAGATATCTATGCATAGAAGCCTATATATATGTAAATAGATGTACATACATTCGCTGTACGGACCACCGAGACCGGGTTGAAAGACCATCTATCGAGACCATTGATGCCCAGTGCAGAAGCTAGCACCGGACTTTGTTAACAAACCTATAGACCAGAAGAACCCGACAACGCTCCAAAAAAGAACCCCACTCACTATCCACAGTGGGGGTCACATCGGCGGACTTACGCCGATTCTCAAACCTTTCATCCCTCAGAGATCGTCGCCGCCTCCTCCTTGTCCTGTCTTTCCCAAACCCACACGACCGATACATCCATCCTCTTTCTCAAATCCCGGCCTGCGGACAGACCCTGTCGTCTCTTTGCGTCCACGGAAGGGCCCCCGGCCCTGCCAACGTGCCTCCCAGGCCTTCAAATGCAACAGCAACTGCATCGTGAATCCTACTTATCATCATAGCCGCGCTCCTTTTCTCTGCATCGGGAAGCGGGGTTGGACCACTTGCTGCTCATGAAGTCTTCCGAAGCGGATTGTGGGCTAGGGCTTCTTTGTCTGTCTGGTAGATCCGGCCGGGAGACCAGGCAAGGGGTTGAGATACTACATACATCTGTATGTATGTACATGCATGTACATACATATTGTAAACCTGTAGCCAAGGTAGATCATGACTTTTGTAGAACGGGCACGAGCAAGATTATGTTCGGCTCCTAGGGACGCACTTACTACGAAATACAAGTCATCGCCTCATTCTTGTTCTCTGGTCCTTTGCTTCTGGCTCTTGCAACTACAGGGTACACCATAACCCGAATAGGAAAACTCCAGAGGTGTGCATGAATTTCAAAATCTCGCATTAACAAGTTGCGATGAACTGTCAATGGATGAATTACACACCACCCAATCTTGTTCATCCTCTTTACGGACGCACTAAAAACATGCAGTGACCATTGGTTAACCCAAGCTGATTATAGTTTGCCACTGGGCCAGATAATCTAGGTCGTCGATTTGACCGTTTCGCATCCCGAGCGTGAACGTTCGCAAATATCCGGGACTTTTTGTCTCTTGTTGCCCAAACGGGACCTCGGAACCCTAATTTGACGTCGGTATCCAGGGTTATCCTGAGATCCGGACCTGTCTATAGCCTACGTACGGAGGACCTTGCTTCTCAACATGCATTCACAAGCGCCGCAAGGTGACATTGCAAACGAAATATGCAGCTAGTAGGACGCCCTGACAATAGTAGCGTTTGCAAGCTAATAAAAATAAAGTATATGGACAGGAAAGGATAGAGAAAAAGTAAAACCAATCGACAGTTTCTCAAGCAAACTTGTAGCCAAAGGGTCTGTACAGGAGGAGGATGGGGCAGCTGGGATAGATAGGAACATGGGCAGTAACAGATGTGTGTCTAGGACGGTTCGAGGAGAGGCACGTTCGGCCGTGTTGACGGGGTGGATGCGGGAAGGGCGAGAGCACGAGGAACAACCGGATGGCGTGCAGATGGAGGATGGATAGAGTCCTGTGGACGGTTGTGGCACGGTTATTAGGGCGGTGACGGGCAACGAGCATGTTTGATGATTGACTATACGATTAGTGTTTTCAAGAGCCGTTAGTTGGGATAGATGGAGAGGCTAGAAGGAAATCTGTGTATGTATGTGACGGGTTTTGATTTGTTTGTGTGATATATTACGTTAAAGTACGCAACAAAGGCAAACAGTGGTACCGTTTATTGTCTACCAAGCCGCAATCCAAAAGACGTTAGACACAGACACAGACAAAGTAACTGTTCACAAAGCCACATCATCACTGTTACAATTGTCTTGGCTAGCCAAATATGCAACTGTCCTATATCCTTCCCTCGACTAAGCCCCACCCAGACTCATGACACATACTCACATACATATGTACGCACGATATCACAAGACTCTCCCCTAACCCAGTTCAACTTAACTCACCCCTTCTTGTTAAATGTCAAGCCACCGCCACCGCCGGCATCCTCCGTTTGCAACGCAGCCATCCGTCCGCCCCTGATATACACATGCACATATGTACATAAATATGTACAAACAAACAAATACACAGTCCCTTCTGCCCCTATCCTTCCCAAGCGGGTACCAGCAGGACCCGTGGACCTAGCGGCATCGGCGAATTCCAACGTCGGATGCCTAACGTGATGCCAGATACTGTCATGTGTTATGTATACATTTGAATGGCGATGAGACAATGGCCACGTCGTGCATGGCATCACTCTTGGCCTTTTGGTTGTGAGACGGACTAGCGGGGTCGTCTGTTTGGTTTTGACGGAGATACACTTACACTGGGGACGGGTGGTTGGTAGTGGCTTACAGATAGACACGATGGAACGGCGATTGTCCGATGGGTCTGCCACTCTGGTCCTATACAATCCACATCAACCCCACGGCTGAAAACCAAAACCAGCCTTGGTACACACCACACGATCGACGGCTCAACACATTACCACGCCTCCAAGTACAAACGAAACCCTAGTTCCTCCTCATTCCATCACGGGGAGCCCGCCGCTCGTGGCACCAAAAGCGGTGAGTCCACAACGGGACAAACGGCCTAGCTGGTGCGTTTCTGTGGACCGAGATGAGATGGGCTGATCGGTTGGTGGCGCTATGTACAGATACTTGCAAAGTGGAGATGTGACGGGGTGATTACCCACCCGGTCAGGTCTTGAGGACACGCGGATCTGGTTGGGCTGTGGTGTTGTGTATTGTTGTGTAACCGGCTTGTCGAGGATATAGAGTGTGGCGTTTGTTTTGTGTACGTGTGGCGTTAGTATGTATGTGGCGCATATGACAAATGCGATAAATCTGGCATTTGTAACCCTTGGGTATTGTTATAACCCTACCCCTGACGATTCCCTCATGTTGTGATGGGCTGAACGATGAATTGGGTCGTATTGCATAGTAATTGGTAAGCAGCAATATTTACCTATAATTCACAGTACGCCGGTATTTTACGAGTTGGTATCATCAATTTTACTAACTCATAATAGAGCATTTCAAAAATGGCCGACGTTTCTCTCTTTGTTGTCTCCGACTACTCGGCCTCCGAGCGCCGTATCACCCCATCATGGACTGTCGACCAGTTCAAGAGCAAGATGGAGACCGTCACTGGTATTCCTCCATCTTGTCAGCAGGTCTCATACAAGTCTCCCGATGGCACCGTGACCCCAGTTGATGTTGCTGATGAGGAGTCAACTACCCTTGAGTACCTCAACCTCGACCGGGCTGGTGAGCTCCGTGTAAGTAACCCCCCGACAAGCTCCTTCGGGCGACTGTCATCCGATATTCATCAGACTCTAACATGCCCTAGATCACTGATACTCGCCCCCCCTCGGCTCGTCCCAACTACGACATGGAGAATGTGGAAAAGTATGTCATGCCCGAAGAGGAATATGATGCCAAGACCGACTCCGTTCGGGCATGGAAGAAGAACAACAAGCTTGGTCGATTCGACCCTAACGCCTCTGCCAATGAAGCGGCTCGGTACGCGGCCCAGGAGGCCGAGATTGAAGCGCGCAAGATTGCAGTTGGTGTGCGGTGCCGGGTTGCTCAGGATGATGGCAAGAGAGGTGTTGTTGAGTATATCGGAGAGATCCCTGAGATTGTTGGTGGTAAGGGATACTGGATTGGTGTGAGACTGGATGAGCCTGTGGGCAAGAACGATGGAAGTATTGAGGGGAAGAGATACTTTGGCGAGGAGAGCACTATGAAGCACGGTGTGTTTGTCCGGGCTGAAAGAGTGGAAACCGGCGACTTCCCGGTTCTTAACGACCTGGAGGAGTTTGAGGAGATGTAAACGAGTTTCGTGACGTAATAAACTGAGACTTGGAAGGTCTCGCTGGTAGTATTGATGATATCTAATAAGCGGAGAACAATTGAAATCACAGCGTATTAAAACAATGGAGTTGGATATTTTAGCCTGTGAAAAGGGACTAGTTCTACGTTAAGATACCGATAGACCTTTAGCATCTAAGAATGTTTCATCCGCCGGGCACCCCTCTTGATAGCTCTTGACTCCATCTGGGTAAAAAGTTCCTGTATACTGTGATGCTGCGGCTTAACAGTGGCACTTTTAGAATTCTATACCACAAGAATCTAGACCATTCAAGTTAGAGTATATTCTCTTATGCTCTAATCACCCAATAGGGCGAACACAGTAAATGGGGCTATACAATTTCATGACAACAAGTTCTGAAGAAAGTCACCGATTGGAACTCGGTGTTGAGAGTGTAAGCTCGGATGGGACGGATGACCCGGTCAGAGTTCATTATTGGTGCCGATGCTTATAACCAATATAAGTTCATGTTGATCGACAATTTGAATCGGAAGCACCAACATTCGTTGCTTCAGAATTGGATGGTCTGTTTTATCGGGTCGCAATGTCTCGGAATCGTGGTGCGACATTATAATAGGGTTAGGGCATATCCCGAGTATTTCCATTTCCATGGAATCGTCAATACGACGACAGGTTATCAACTGACCATTGAAACCACAGACCTCTTAGTATGCACATGTGTATATGCGGCAACAGTGCATGTGTGAACTTATGAATCCCATTTGTGACGTCATTTCCCCACACTGAGCTTTCTTCAAGTAGCTTGTCAAGTCCCCTGGCGAACAACACGGACGCCAAGAGCCGGTAGAAATACTCCCGTCGGACTAACATTGCACCCATAGAGTCGGAAACGGCGTCCAACTGCCGGTGGCGTGAATCGGAATTGACTAGATGGAGAAGTCAATAGAGAAAACTGCACACAATGAGCGGAATCACGCCATTTGAAATCCGATTTTCTCTCGTTGTTGTCTGGTGAGGAGAAAGTAGTAGTTTACAGGCGATCAAGACTATCAATCAGGGATATTCAGGACGATCGACATCTTGTCCATTGGGTTTAGGCTGAACAAAATCATCCAAGCCCGAAAAGAACCTCTTGCTTACTCCCGTCTGGATAAAAGCCGGGCGAGACAACAGAGAAGACAGGATCGTTTGTCATCCTTTCCCCGTACGCGGCTCACCATGACCGAGAAACTAAACATAAACCCGAGCCAACCCCACCATCCCGCACAGTTTAATGCAATAACAAAGAACGTGGTATTCGCCACCCAAACGGGTTCCCCAAAACCACTACGTAAAAACAGTCACATGCGTCAACTCTTCGGACCACAAGCGCCCGTCGTTGGTGCCCTGGTACGAAAATGCGACGAGGCCAGCGGTTATCAATATCATCCAGTTTTTTTGGTGATGTACGGGCGGAAATCGTAGCGGGGCAAATGGATAAAGTCCTTCAGCCCGGTTACTATACAACTTTTCGGAAGCCGTTGGAGCCCGGCTACTAAAGAGAGCCCGTAACTATGGAAAGAATCTTACGAATTTGTAACCAACAAGTAGGAAGGAGGGGCTGTGTTTGTTTTGAATGCCAAGTTGGCTCCTTTTTGATGCTGTGTGCGTGTTGGTCTCTTGGCTATCCCGTCAAGTTGCTGATGGTTTTAGTAATATTGTTGCCACCATAAGCAAGGTAAACATGGTCCTGTACACTGGAAGCTTTCTCAGTAGAGAAATGGCTATTGTCAGACATAGGTCCATCTCGTGAATATTCCCGATTGTGTGTTTGCGTGTACACATATCATGTGTAGATGATTTTGTTGTTTGATTCGCACATGTACAACCTATTTGCGTAGGTAGCTTCCCTAGGAACAAAGGTCAGCTCTCCGGAAACAGCATACGCATGCGTGCGTGACAAAAGCAAGCAACTTGTGCAAACGTTTTTTTTTCTCTCCTTCCATAGTTCGCGTCGATTTTTTTCACGTTTTATGCTTGTTTCCCATGTTGCAGGATTGAATAATTATTCCTCATTGTCAATCGACTTTTGCCTCATCTCGTCTTAGCCCTGTAGGTTTGTCGTGTTTAACTCATCCGGATCATGGTCTAGACCCCGCTGTCCAAGATACGCCGAGCCTACTACCTGACTCGTCAATCTGGGTCCTTACTTTTCTTTAGTATCCGTGTATTGATACTTTTCCCGAGAAAGTCCGGATTTCTTTTTTTCCCTCTTTGGTTGTTTGGTGGGCTTCTTTATACTGGCGGTTCCATATTTGATCGACGTCATCTGCTGACATTCCTTCGGGGGCGGCTCAAAGATTGGTGGCAGTGGTCTGGTATAACTAAGAGCTACTTGCCGCCGTGTGTGCCAGGAATTTCCGTTCTGCTTCATTCCTGTTTTTCATTTACTTTGCTGATCTTGTGATTTCGGCCTATCCTTTTCTGTTTTCGGTCGTCTTTTGTTGGCTTACATCTATACACACGACTACAACATTGGGTTTAGTTCAGAAGCTCCGTAGCTGCAGCCGATTGCGACCCACTAATCCCGACTTATTGCGCTTTGTTAGCGTCCCGACCGTTAGCGATTTAGACCTCGACCATCGCCACTTGACATACACGACTGCGGGGTATTTAATTGCCTCAGATCGGCTTGAGATCATCTTCGGATCATTTTGTAATAATTTGGGGATCATTTCACATTCGTCATGTCGGGAAGAAAGATAATGCTCGTGGGCATTATGCTTCAACAGACAGTGGCGTATTCAACAGAGACAGTCATGAGTGCCCCGGCTGATCCCAGTGCATGGGATGTAATTAACGGCTTGATGTTTTCTCTTATGAGCGCCATGGAGGAGTATATTCCACGCCCGACAACGCCGCACATTGAACGCCGTGATAAGAATACGGGCTCAGCAGTAGCCATGTGTCTTTTGTACGGAATAACTGGGTGTATAGCTGTGATGTTTCTCTTGTTGGTCACTACCGGTGCTGTACGGGCTCATCGCCACCCAGAATTGTATGGGCCAAGACCACGCCTTGGAACTAATGGTGGGCGCAGCAGAGTGCGGGGAATTGCGCAGGCTGTACTAGAGACACTGCCGATTTACAAATTCGGAGACCCTGAACCAGTAAAGCCGGATCCAAACCGCGATATTGAAGCCGAGGCAGCATCAACAATCGACTCGCAGATTGAACGACCTGCGCAGGCGCATCTGTCAGAGAAGCGAGAAGGTGAAGCGCCTAAAATGCACGCACGGTCGTTGAGTGCAGGTGGGGTCGAGACACGGCCGGAAATCGATGCTACTGTTCTGCATAGACCGGCGACTGCTAGCGCTGCAGCTGATGGCCAGGCGGCGATTGAGAAGGAGTTGCGGGAAAAGGCGGAGTCGGCTAAGGAAAACGAAGAAGGTGTCGTTGAAGAGGGAGAAGGTGAATCTAGTGAGAATCACCTTGAGTGCTCGATTTGCACAGAGGAATTTGTGGTTGGCGATGATGTCAGAGTTCTACCCTGCAACCACAAATTCCACCCTGCTTGTGTCGATACATGGTTGGTGAACATCTCAGGCACATGTCCTCTCTGGTAAGTTCTTTTTCTTTCTCATTTTCCCAGCCGTAGTATATAAGTTCACAAGTAGCTAACCATTATTGTCTCTAGTCGTTTGAACCTTGACCCCGACCGTCCTAACTCGGAGAATTCGTTTTCGCCATGGAACCCGATTGAAGAAGGACCTGATGGGAACGACTCAGGTGGTCAGACAGATAACAGTGATGGGCGTGGTGGAAGACAGGTGACTCGGCGGTCGCGGAGAATCTCACGCATGTTTGACTTGCACCATATGATGATGAGTGCGCAGACTCACACGGAGAGACGACGGGTATTTATGTTGATGCAGGAGCATGAAAATGTACGGTTGGCTGAGGCTGATGGGCCGGCGAACCGGAGACATTCTGTACGGGCGTCGATGACGGAGAGATTGAGAGAGAGATTCAGAGTTAGGACTTATACTCAGACGGAGGAGGATATGCAGAGACGGCAGATGGACGAGCAGATGCCTACGGTGGTGATACCGGAGACGACGCAGGGTTCAAGTGAGGGTGTGAGAGGGCCGGTACAGACCCAGTAGTGGGTTGGTCTAAGTGAAGAGGCAACCTGGCACAAGAATGGTGTGTTGTCCAAAAGAAGAGGGGGGATGGCAAGAATAGTACATACATACATACATGGCACGCACGCAAGTAGGGCCAGCCAGTCGGACCAGTCGACGCGATAAAGCCATGGGAGGAAATAAATAAGAGTTCTCCAGCCAAATGACAAGCCTGTTGTGTATCCCACCAAGTATCTAGTCGAGGACAAGTGAATCAAGATTCCCCTGTCGCAATAAATAGCCACGAAGCTGAATCATTGGGGATGGTCTCCTGGAGAGCAATGTTCCTGGTGATTGGCCTGGTGTAGGAGTATTGTCTCAGTTTGTACGACGCCATTCTAAAGAATGATTGGGAGGAAGAAGGAGAATTAGAAGACAAGATAGGCGAAGTGAGGGCGAGTTTTTTATTTGTCCTTGGGGGCAGAACAAGTATAAAGAGGCGGGGAGAGCAGAATTTGAGGATTTGCGGGCTCGTTGGAGTTTTGTTTTGTTTGACATTGCATTTTATTATGAGTTTGGATAGTCGTGATAGTCACTCTTCACCGTTTGGAAGGCCCGGTGAGCCACTTGGGGGTACGGTGATGAATGTTTTGTTGGCTTTGGTTTCTATTACTGTGATTACGGCGTTTATTAGTGAGTGTTTCTTTCTGTCTGGTGAGGTTGGTTTTGGTTTAGACGAATACTAACGGGAATAGCTCAACGATCTATCAATATTAAGTATTGGAGTCGGTTGCCTTATGTGGTTTGGTTGGTGTTTGCGATCTATATTGATAGTTATTGTTTTGTGTTTGCGACGGCGGTTTTACAGTTGGCTTTTGGGGTTAACTCGACGATATCGATTTGTTCGGGGGCGATTTTGTTATGTTTGGTTTGTTATATTACTAGCAAGGTGAGTTTGAAGATATGAACTGGTGATGTCTGATGGTTACTAACTGTTATTAGGTGGTAAGTTCAACGAGAAGGAGATGAAGCTGAAGATTATACTAACAGCCATAGTTCATTTACTTGTTTCTCGTGGAGAAAGCAGTAAGTTGTTCAATGATTCGGTTACTTGATAACATACTAACAACACCAGTACATCATCCGCGGCTCAACAAAACCTCGTCTCAAATCTAAACTCTACTGCTTCAACTGCTTCGTCATGCTCGGTACATCACCTACCCCATCTTTCTACCAAAAAAACAACCAACTAACATCTCCAGCAATCTACATCGTCGTCGCAATCCTTAACTTCGTCTTCCGCATAACTTACATGGACAATGGTGTCTGTGTAATCGGTATGGAAAACGTAGCCATGGTTCCCCTAATCAGTTTCGACGCAGTAGTCAACGTCTACTTAACCGTCATGTTTCTCTTTCCCTTAAAACGTACACTCTAATGACCTCCTACAAGTCTAGTCTACAAGCTAACGTTACACAGAACTATACTCGTACAATTGCGCACAGAGGACGCCAGCGCAACTTAGACTTAGGACGATTGCCATGCGGACTTTTATTGGGGCTGTTTGTACGCTTGTTAGCAGTATCACGTGAGTTTCTTTGGTTGTTTGTCGGTTTATACTGGGTTCTCGGGGTTTACTAACTGGCTGGATGGGTTGAACAGGAATCTGAGTGTATTGATGGCCATGGGAGGTGAACCAGGATGGATTTGCTTGATTTGTTGCAATAGTGATAGTAAGTCTGTTCTCTAGTTTGACAAACTCCACTAACATTACTAGTTCTCTTCTCCGCATTGGTTATTCAATGGGTGACATCCAAGGATAACGCAGGGACAACAGGGCACCATTCAACCCCGCATAATCACAGCAACAACCAAACACACACGACACCAGACCACCAGCTTGCGACACTAGACAAGCCATTAACAAACATTGACAAGTCGACACCAGCCCTCCCCCACCACCACAATGCACACGCAGGCCCATCATCCGTCTTATCATCAACAGCCTCAAGTACCTGTTCACTGAAACGAACATCAACTACCCTTCCCGGCGGCACCGTTCTTCATCCCGGTCCCGGACAATCCCCTGATCATACGGGCGTCACTGTCACAACAACCATCCAACGCTCAAGTAAGCCTACCGAAGCATACTTTGACGGGGCCGGTCGTCGTCGAGGCGAGGCAGATGAGGAGGGCTTGTTAACGGGGAATCGAACGGGACAAAGAGCCCTCGGGGTGGCGGATGCGGGGTTCCTTAGACATAGTGCTATCACTAAGATCTCAGGGGGAAGTAAGCATTAAGTGTGTATGTACGTAGATGATTTGATTGCTACTTGTTGATCTTTTAAGAACTACTAGAAGGCATACGCAGTACATAGACTATGTTTGCGTAGGTGTAATAAACCTTGTATTGTGCATGATTTCAATTGTTTGCCTCCTAACTAATTACGGAAAATCAGAGGTCGGTCCTGAGCGATGGATTTTTGACATCCTAGCCAACTCAAATGAGGCCGCGTCACAACGACAAACTATCATGCTTCAACATGCGGTAGTATCGGGGAGACAAGCACATATAAAAGATTCGGGTATCCCCCCTCCCAATAATTGTATTTTTGTTCTTCACCCCATGGACCGTCCGTTCGTGTGCTAGTATTTTTGGTCAGTCGTTTTTTTTTCACTGACGGTGGTTGGTTGGTGCGGCTGGCGTCTGAGACGAGGTGACACAGAGTATCCGCCTGGTTAATACATGATTCTCAGGGACATGACAGTGAAGTTCCTGACAAGTCAATGATGCCAGACATTGCAATTTCCGAAAACAAAGTACATACGGACAATCACGAGAAACTAACAGGCAAAAGAATCAGGAACAGTTGAAAGTGTGTGTGAACAGTTTTTTTATATTTTTGTATTTTTTGAACTCTTTGGTAAAACATAAACTCGTATCCATATGTAGACGGTTGAACTTAGATAGTGCACAGTGGCAGCTCAAGTTCAAGACGTCTCGACCCCGTCAAGAGGGAAACATCGCCCGCACGAGCTATAGCAACTAACAAAACCCAAATGCACCCAGCCAGACAATAGGATGTAGAAATCGTAGATAGAAAAAACGCAGCGAAAAAAAAACTATTTGAAAAATCAACAAAGGAAACCAGACATAAGAAACGCAAGAAATGACTTCTAATCCAGTGATAGACAAGGGCCAAATATTCTAGCTAAGTATATACAAGAAGAACAGGGGACATCGGTGGCGATGCAACGAATGGAAACAAACAGAATAGCAAACAACCCGCACGAAAAAAAGGAGAAGTGTTGGCATGTGCTTAGGCGAGACTAAAAGTCTTTAAATCGCTTACACGTAGGCGGAACCAATCGAGTTGAGGGAGGTGGAAGACTCCAACATGTTGGGGACGGCGACGTAGAAGAAAGAATAGCGGCCAAGGTACGAAAGGCTGTCAAGACGGTCAAGAACGTCACCGAGGAAGGTAACAGACTCATCGGTAGTGGCAGAGTTGGGAGCGAACTCAGTCAACCAGATCTCACGGTCATCGCCGCAAATCTCGTGGACCTCCTCAAGGTGAGTGAAGAGAGAGTCAGTGTCATCGTAGGTAGAGTACCAGTGAGTAACGCAGAAGTCAACAGTGCAACCAGCAGAGTCGCAAGCAGTGATGAACTCCGAGAGCCAGCTGTTACCCTCACCATCAATGTTGGAGTTGGAAGTAGCAGGGGAACCAAGCTTGGCAGAGCTGGCGTAGGGGTTCATGTAGGTGACGTAAGCGGCAGCGGCCTCCTCGGGGGTCAAGTTAGACTGCGAGGAAATATCAGGCTCGTTGAAGGCGAGAAGGTGGGTGGAACCACCCTCAAGAGCAGTCTCGACGGCGGACGACCAGCCGGAAGTGTAGGTGTCGCTAGAGCCCCAAAGCATGGGAACGAACTCGGCGGAAGAAGAGGAGACATCACCGGCGGAGGAACCCCAGTTGTAGACCCAAGAGAACTCACGCTGGCTGAAGAAGGGGTCCAAAAGGGCAGCGTCGTTGTAGGCAAGACCACGCTTGCTGGAAGAAGAGGTGGAGGTAGAAGAAGAAGCGGTGGTGGTGGCAGAGGTGGACGAGGTCTTGGTAGACGAAGTCGTGGTGGCAGCGTAGGCCTCAGCAGCAACGGCAGCCTCGGTGGTAGAAGCGGAAGTAGTAGCAGCAACGGCGGCAGCGGAGGCGGAAGAAGAAGAGACGGAAGCAACAACGGTAGCCAAGGTGGAGGAGGTAGGAATAGAAGAGGTAGTAGCGGCGGG
>JMSH01000048.1:58039-170399 GCA_000712465.1 Huntiella moniliformis
GGAACGGTGGCGGGAACGGACTCGGTGCTCACGGCAGAGATGGAGGTGACCTCAGTAGCGGCACCGTCAACCCAGACGGTAGAGGTGACGGTGACCCAGTCGGTCTCCATGGCACGACGGTGGAGAGCAGCGTGCTCAGCATTGGGGATGTGAGCGGAGGCAATAGCCGAGCCGGTAAGAGCAGTGGCGGCGAGAAGAGTCTTGGAAAGCATCTTGTAAATGAGTGTGCTTGTAAGTTGTCTGAAGAGAAGGGACCGCTGGTCAAAGAAAGAATGTAAGTTGGTGAGTGGTTGAAAACAAAAAAGGAAGGACTGTAACAAGTAACAAAACAAGTGTTAAGGATAGTCGGAACCACACAGCGGTTTCTAAAAACAAGTTGAGGACGGAAGCGAAGAGAAACAAGAAGTTTGAAGGGGGAGAAGAAGAGTTTATAACAAGGTAGTGGCGTTTGTTTGGTCGGGCGGCGGAAGGTGTGACTGAGCGGATAAGTGAGTTGGTTGACTTTGTGTTGGCTAGGATGTCTAACTGTTTGTTTCGTAGCGTGCCCAATCGGGAAAAGGATTTGGAGCGATGCGGTATCCCTTTCTAGCCCGGAATCCTATGGGACGACATGTGGATTCTTATATCCATTTGGAAGACAGGTCCGGACAATTCAATACGAGTTCCAACGACAAAAATTGTCACCAGCCATACCATTGCATAGCATCACCATCTAAAGCACCACCGCTGGGATTATCACCAGGGGCGTGCTCACCAGCCGCAGTAAACTTACTACGAAGCACAGATGGCAAACGCAAGCAAGCGACGCAAGCAACGTTGGTTGGATTGGGGCCGCGCATGTTCGGTGGATTTTTGACAAGGGTGTGATTGACGCTGGGGTATATTGAGG
Organism: Huntiella moniliformis; assembly: GCA_000712465.1. Lineage (NCBI taxonomy): Eukaryota > Fungi > Ascomycota > Sordariomycetes > Microascales > Ceratocystidaceae > Huntiella > Huntiella moniliformis. The sequence goes on from JMSH01000048.1 coordinate 58,929, forward strand.
CTCGGCTCTGCATGGAGAATTGAAGAACCAGCTGTAGCTGTTAACAGTGGCCCAGTTGGCTGGGTTATACTGGCTGGTCTGAAAGGGACCGGGTTTTGGCGCCAGCCCCGATGGCTATGGTGCGGACGACGCGGCTTGGCTTGGCGACATGTAATGGGTTGGTTCATTGGGACTTTGGAAATTTATTGCTTGAAAGTGAAGAAAGAATTGGTTTGGTATGAATGTAGTACTTTGTCATACATACATTGTCATACATGGTACATACATAACAAGTCAAACAATTCGGAAATTACTCTTTCTGTCTTTCGAGTACATATCATTCAGGTACGGGATATTTCTTGGTAACCGACAATGAATACACACATCCAACAGGATGACATGTGTACCTGAAAGGCACTGAAAAGGAAGCGCTACCAGAAAGGAATTCAGGTGATCACCCACCAGAAGGAAAGTCAACAATAACTAACAAGCCCGTCTTTGTTACCACGGCGGTCTCGACCACCATTACTTTTTTCTGTGCGGATGCAAAGCCCCTGCAGGGACCCGCTACAGCGGCTGCGTAAGTATAAGCCAAGCAAGGTATCCGAACAGACGGGCGGGGCGTTAACCACGTATAATTCCGTTAGTAAGTGGGCGTAGTGGGGAAAAAAGACCGTAACCCTGAGGGACTTTTTCGTATTTTTTTCTTTTTTTTTTCACTTCAGAAGTCCAATGTGGGGGAAATATCCACTGTAACGTGTGGAATATACACTATAGTCTACTCCAATCCAGTAAAGTGGCTAATACCAGCGGCTAGTAATCCAACGGGGAATGCTGAAACACAGGACCATTCCAGACGTCGGTTAACCCTCGTCGTGTTATGACCAAATCGAGAAGAAAATCGGGAGTCAAGAATGGGAACGGGCTGGGAACGGACCACGGACTTGCCCGTGGATCGGCGCATGGCGATCGCTGTTCATGTGCTGTTTTTGGATGAGATGCATTTGGGACGGTATGCTTATTGTGATGTCACTTTGGAAACTTTGGTAGTAGTGGCTTGGTGGTTTCTTTGTCTAGATTGATACCAAGACGATTTGAAATCCGGAGTTGTGGCGTTACCAACTGGTCTGGTGGTCTGGTGGCCTTCTGGTCATCACTCTAGTTTAGCCTTCACGCCATGGATACACTAAATAAGCAAACTTGTTCCTGACTAGCCAATATCTTATGGCCTTTGGTCGTCAAATGGACGTTGTTACTGCAGGTACACTGTCCTTTTGACCAGTCATGTTGTTTGTTTGCGACCTTGTTAAAAGAACCACAACTGGTCACATTTCCACGTAGGCACTGAGGGAGTGCATATTCTGAAACAATCCCTTTAGTGTATTGGTTTGTATTAACCCTAAGAATGACCTGGTATACGCAATAATGACTTTGAATGGACGAAACATGATGTTTTATAACAACGCCTTATGCAGCCACCAAAACAGCTGAACTAGAAAGGGATATTGAAAGAGAAAAGAAGAAGAATTAACCTGATTTCTCCTCGTCTGTTTCTTTAGAGGGTTCTACAATTTCTCCGTCAATAACATCGCCTTCCAAAACACCCAACTTGATTCTTTCTTTCTCAGTGAAGACGCCATAGACATCCTTCTCGTCAATACCCGCAACATCGCCCACGGGCCATAACCAAGTCAAAACTCCATATACAAGTCCCGAGATCCCCATGCCCACAAAGAAACTTAAATGGTAAACCTTAAGAAGTCCTAGCGGAGCTACATCCGATCGTCCCGACACAGTCTCAATCATACCTCCAATAGTCGGCGCCCACCCCGCTAGCCACGCAGGAATAGCCCTAAAATTGAAGCCCTCCGTAAACCAATAAACGCTCTCTTCCGAGCCGATGTATAAGTGAGACAACCGAATACGTCTGCGCCGGACAATCCAGAAATCAACCAGCATAATTCCTAACACTGGCGCCAAGAATACCGAGAACGAATTAAGTACCTGGACGAATGTCGCCGCTTTGTTGTTTAACTGCCAAGGCTGAATAATCCACGCCGCAAAAAACGTAATCAAGGCGCCACGGCGAATGTCCAGATGGCGTGGGAACATGCCCGCTAGATCAATACCACCAGCGACTGCATTTCCACATACATTTTCAAATAGCGCGGTGAAGATGAATGCGGCAGATAGAAAGAATACAGCGGCACGGCTCCCTGATGAGCCTTGGCCATGGTCCATCATAACCATTAGTAAATCCGGAGGATTCCAATAAACCTCCCCGTAAATAACCTGCGCCGCCGAAGTCGTAAGCAAGCCACCTAATGAGACCAGAACGCCCACAATCCAATAGACACTTCCAGTACCAATGACGTAGTCTTTCTTACTGGTAGCAAACCGAGAGAAATCACTACTATTCGTAAGACCTGCAACAATACCCCCAATGGCTTGGTTAATGGCGTACATGACAAGCCAGGAGATCCCCACGCGGGAATCCTCCGGGACGTGCACACCCGTGTAGAATAACGGGCCGAGGGACTTGGCGCGGGATAACGACCAGATGAGAATCGAGAGCATACCCACGCCGCAGACCGAACAGGAGATCATAAAGGGGAGTTTAAATTTCTCGAGACGGATGAATAGGAAGGGAACGGAGATGCACCAGAATACGAGAAAGCCGATGAAGTCGTGGTTCGTTGCACCGGTGGATTCTAGAAGTGTGTCTTCCATGGTATAAAAGGATGGCCATAGAGCAGTTAGACAAACGGCTGTTAACTTGCCGCCAGTCCAACATTGTAAAGCGTTCCAGATGAAGTTCAACAAGACTCGTTGCATCAACGGGATATAAGAACCGCGCATACCCCAGGTAAATCTGTTTTGAACAGAGAACCCTATATGCCATGTAAGACCGCACCAAGCCGTAAGAATCGCCGTAAGAAGACAGATTCCCCGGGCTAAAACGATCACCATGAGGGCTTGTCGGACGGAGAGTCCTTGCGTCAGGTAGGTATTAGGACCTTGCCAGGTTGAGATGGAAAGTGCAGAACTGACAACCGTTAGAAACATCCATTGGAATCGGCAAAGGAACTTACAGTGACCAAGTCCCAAAATAATTAAACCACCCCCATGTCCTCCGTGACGGCGGCAACGGGATAAGATCCCGGTTCGACCATCTCGTCGCCGTCTCATGTTTCTCCGGATCCCCCTTCAACTTAATAACCTCTTTAACTCGATTAACAGCGTTCATTTTGTCGATACCATCCAATAACCACATCATTTCCACCCGTTAAACACGTCGGCTTCCCCCGATTTATATCCCATCTCCGGCCCCGGCTGTCCTTATCACACCCGGTCGGCAAACGATTAACCCCTCTTTGGTCACTTAGATGCGCACAAACATTGATCCTACGGTCGGTGATAGGCTTGATAGGGTGAGATATGGAGATCCGACCGGCCTTTCAAACGGCGTTTTTTACGTTACGTCGTTGGTGATTCTGTTGTGGTGATAACCGTGAAGATAGCGTTGCGCCATTTTTGTTCATGTACCTGGTCATATTGTATATAAATGTGCAGTCATGTCGGACCAACACTCTGTTATCAGATAACCCGTTTCCACGTCACTGACGCTGTCACTCCTCTCTTCTCATCCTCTATTACTTGCATCTGTCACCTGTCATCTGTCATCCATGTCCAAAATGGCAGTTCCTACGGACATCCCCGCCACTCCGCACCTCCGAATTGGCGTTGACGTAGGCGGAACGAATACCGATGGAGTCTTATTGACCGACACGACTCTCCTGACAAGTCACAAGACACCTACTACAGCGGACCCATCCACCGGTATCTTCACCGTCATCTCACATCTTTTAAAATCTCAGGATATCTCACCTAGTTCCATTTCCTCCGTGACTATCGGCACCACCCACTTCATCAACGCCGTTGTTGAACATGACGCCTCCCGTTTATCCCCTGTCGCCGTCATCCGTCTCGCCGGCCCCTTTGGCAAGGCTGTCCCCTTGGGAATCGACTGGCCGCCTGCTCTGAAGGATATTATCTGTGGTTACCAAGCCGCCGTATCCGGTGGTCTCGAGATCGACGGGACACCCATTGCCGAGCTTGACGAAGCAGCTATTCTTTCTGAAGCCCAAAAGATTAAGGACCTAGGAATCCCCAATATCGTCGTCATCTCCTGCTTCTCGCCCATCGACACCCATTATAACCATGAATCCCGCGCCGCCAAGCTCATCAACTCCGTCTATCCTGATGCCCGTGTAACCTTATCATCCACGGTAGCCAACATAGGTTTCTTTGAACGTGAGAACGCCGCCGTCTTAAACGCTTCTATCCTCCCCTTCGCCGCCGCCACCATCGCCTCTTTCCAACGCGCAATCACAACCTTGAACCTCTCCTGTCCCGTCTTCCTTACTCAGAATGACGGTACCATTGTTCCCGCCTCGGCGGCTGCAAAGCTCCCCATTCGGACATTCTCATCCGGCCCGACAAATTCCATGCGCGGTGCGGCTTTCCTAACTAGTGGAGAAGCAAAGGGGGAAGCTATGATGGTTGTTGATATTGGTGGAACGACTACAGATGTGGGACTACTTCAAGCTAATGGGTTCCCGAGACAGGCGGCCGCTTATTCGGATATTGCGGGGGTTAGAACGAACTTTTCGTATCCGGATGTTAAATCCATTGGACTCGGTGGTGGGTCTATTGTCCGGGAGACTCCCACGGGTGTCACTGTTGGTCCCGACTCAGTCGGTTACGAAATTGGCACCAAGGCCGTCTTATTCGGCGGTTCCATCCCCACTACAACTGACTACGCCGTCCTTGCCGATCCGTCCCTAAGCATCGGTGACCGCTCTCTCTTATCAAAGTTCCCCACTACAGACCTCCCCGCCACTCTCCCTGCCGTCCAAGCAACCATCAAAAAGATGCTCGAGCGAATCATTGACACCATGAAGACCACCCCGTCACCTATCCCCGTTGTCCTCGTCGGCGGCGGTGCCATTCTTGCCCCAGACTCACTTGACGGTGCCTCCCGGGTAATCAAGCCAGCTAACGCCGGTGTAGCCAACGCCATTGGAGCGGCTACTGCCCGTGTTGCTGGGATTGTTGACACTATTGTTTCTACCGAGGGGATGACACTTGCTGAGGCGGTAGAGAGTGTTAGCCAATTCGCTATTGCCCGTGCTGTAGAGAATGGAGCAGTCAAGGAGAGTGTTGAAGTAGCCGAGTTAGAAAGTTTCCCGCTACAGTATGTCGCAGATAAAGTCCGTGTGGTGGCCAAGGCAGTTGGAGACTTTGATTTATCCCGTCGCGACTTTCCTCCATTGGAAGTCACCGAAGCGTCCTCTGCTGTCTTCTCACCTAGCCACAACCAATCCGGCAACAAGAAGACTGAAAAGGCATCCGTCTCCTCCTCTAAGTCTACGACCCTCACTAAAGAGCAAATTGACGCCTATAAGCCCTCTGTCACTGATCGTTCCTGGTCTATTTCCGAAACCGATCTCACCTGGATTTCTACCGGTTGCTCTATCCTCGGTACCGGAGGCGGTGGTTCTCCTTACCAACATATGCTTCGAGTCCGTGAGATTCTCCGCCAAGGCCATACCGTCCGTGTGGTTTCGCCATTCGATCTTCCCGATGACGCTCTTGTCGCCTGTGGCGGTGGAAAGGGATCACCTCAGGTAACCATTGAAAAGCCAGCAGCCGATGAGATTCTCGAAAGTCAGGAGAAGTTATACAAGTTCATGGGAGTGACGCCATCTGCTGTTATTGACTTGGAAATTGGTGGTGGTAACGGTCTTCAAGGATTCTGTATCGGACATTCCGGAGCCCTAGATATCCCCGTTGTTGACGGTGACTGGATGGGTCGAGCATACCCTGTAAGTTGGCAAACCACTCCGGTCGTATACTCTCGTAAAGCCGAGATGCTCCCAACCTGTATCTCCGACGGAAACGGCCGAGTAATGTTCATGACAGAAGCAGCCTCTGAACTCCAAGTTGAACGAGCCTTTCGCGCTGCTCTAGCAACAATGGGTAGTCACGTCGGATGTGCCAAGGGGCCTGTTAGCGGGTTAAACACCAAGAAATGGGTTGTCGCCAACACCATTTCTCTCGCCTGGAGAATCGGTCGGGCAGTTTTCAGAGCACGTGCTGCACAGGAGGTTGACATGGTAGCCGAGAGAATCATTGAGGAAGTTGGCGGGACGAAGGCTGCGAAAGTGTTATTCAGAGGAAAGATCATCGGTGTTGAAAGAATCACCCGGGCCGGCCATGCTTACGGCGAGGTAACCATCTCAAGTACCCTCCCCGGTGATAAATCGCTCTTAAAAATCCCCTTTAAGAACGAAAACATTCTTGCCCGACGAATCGACGGTGTCACCGGCGAAGAAACAACCATCTGTGTCGTCCCCGATCTTATCACCGTTCTTGACGCTCAAAATGGTGAAGCGTTGGGGACTCCGGAGTATAGATATGGGTTGTTGGTTACCGTCCTGGGAATGCAAGCTTCGACTCAGTGGACGAACCCTGATTGTGATGAGCCTGAGAGAGGTTTGGAAATTGGAGGGCCGAAAGGATTTGGAATGGATGATGTGGTTTATGAGCCTCTTGGGGAGTTTGTTATGCCGAGGAGTGTTATTGATGAGTTTGGAGTTTAGTTAGTTTTCTAGTGCAAATTGATCGTTTTTATGGATGTGATGAGTTTTAATGTGACCTGCACAAAGTAAACTACTCAGAAACAAAAACAAGGATTTCATCCCACTTGGATAGTACACTTCAAAGTCTATATAATGTCGCCACCATCATCACCGGATATCACCACCCAACACATCAGCCACAAACGCCACAAACGCCACACTACATAAAAAACCACCTCACACGGCCGCCCCACCAAAATCGCCACCTCCGTCCCGACCCTCCCGAACCTCTCAACCCGTGTAGCCCAGCCATAAAAAATGCAAGCTACCCGTGCACTCCTGAAGCGCTCCGTCTGGAAGGGTAAGTTCCCATCTATCCAAGTTCTTCCCACATAACTAACCCATTTTAGGCCCGCACATCGTCCCGTGAGTTTCACCGTGTTGAGGCATGAGTAATACACTCATTAACCCGTTTAGTCTCCCTATTAAACCAATTGTCCCGGGTGCCAGACCCGAACCGATCAAGACTAACGCTCGGTCTGCTACCATCTTGCCTAACTTTGTTGGAAGAGTCTTCTTGGTGCATAATGGCAAGATTTACAATGAGGTTGTGATTACCGAGGATATGGTGGGGCATAAGTTGGGCGAGTTTTCACAGTATGTTAAACCCGTGAATAAGAATACCTCGAAAAACTAACAACCATTCACAGGACCCGGAAACAGTTCATTTGGAAGCATTAACTTGTATATCACCAGCATAACAAAAACACGTCAATATACCATAATAACAATCCCATCAATTAACAAAAACAAAACTCCAAACGCCAACAAAAGCCCATCCATCACCAAGCCCTCTACCGGTAAAACTCCCCTCTCTTAACATTCACACCATACTCTCCCACCGCCATTCCCAAATCCTCCATCGTAAGAACCGTCCGATTCCCATTCGACCCGCTCCCACCACCACCATAACCCGCTCTCTGCACACCCAACGGTCCACCACGACCCTGCTCTTTACTTCCCGGCTGAACAGGCTGACCGGCAACCGTAGCTCCAGCCATAGCCATCGCGTTGTTGTTGCTGCTGTTTGACGCGCGAATGCGACTGTATTGGTATGCGTCGGCGGCGATATCTGAGATGAACTTCTGCGTAGCGAGGGCAAGTAGCTTGGCGAGACGAGGGTCGGTTTGGGGGGGTGGAGGAAGACCGCCGCGGGTCATATAGTAATGGGTAACTGCGTCAGGAATCTATTCCCGTTAGCTATGCTCATGTGCCATGCATCAATATAATCAAACTCACAATGGGCGCATAATCATCCATCTTGCCCAGGAACTCCCGCAGCGAAGAATCCTTCTTCACAGGCATTCTGAATTCTTCATCCTCGGGGGCTTCCACCTTAGCAGGTTCTCCCGCACTCTGAGCCCCAGCGAGGACTCCGTTAACCCCGTTAGTCACGGGCTGCCCGTTCTCATTCGGTGCCGACATATTGATCCGCTATAACTCGTGCGAAAAGCGCGTCGCGTGTATGAATCGGGTCGTCAATGGTAGAGACTCGCGAACAATGGGATAATTTCAGAAAAGACTGAATCAACCAAAATAATCAATGTCGTAAATATCGATCGATGCCGCACAATTAATTTGTTCGCCATCAATACCTCCCTACGTCAGAATAACCTAGGCGCAAATCTACCGGAAGTGGCGCCGCTTATTCTTCGGCTAATATTCCCCACGACAATACTGCGCTCATTTCGCGCTAAACTTCCGCCAAAAAGATGAGAATCGACTCCAACCGCAGCCTCATCCACAAAAAATCATCGAAACAACAAACCAAAAAGGTAACTGCTCCCCATCTGGGAATCGAACCCAGGTCACCTGCGTGACAAGCAGGTATGATCACCACTACACTAATGAGGACTTAATATGTTCTGCATAACGATATAAGGCTCTATTAATAATCTACAGCAAAAGAAGCAACAAAAAAAAGAAGCCAGCAAAGCTGTACTTCTTAAAACATCAGGCTGAGCCTGTCCACAAATCACAAATCACAGCCAAGTCTAGAAACATCAAAACACCGTACTCTCTTCGCTAGAGACCATAAACATAAAGTCCTAATCCAATTCCCAATAACGCCCATGTCCCATGCCCATTCCAAATGCAAGAAAAGTGAAGCAACCCACATCTAATAGTCAGACATGTCCGCGTACAAACATCTTGACAAAAGATGCCGCTTCATAAACAGTACAGTCACGAATTAACGGCTGACTGGCGCTTAAGAAAAAAACAAAAAACAAAACAACGCTAACCAGAAACAAATGTGCCACATCTACACCCCACCCAGGTTTGATAAATGTAGCTGGGTGGGACTGGCGACTGACCAAAGACACCAGTGCCAAAACAATGAAAACGAAAAAGAGACCGTTGGCAAATATGAGAGTCTCTAAGACTCCCCATTAACCCCACGGTTCTGACGGTTCTGGAACCCGTTAGACTGGCCGCCACGGCCTCTACCGCGGAAGCCACGTCCGCGACCTCTACCCCGGTTGTTACGGTAGCCGCCGTCGACGGTGCCCTGACCGAATGTCTCGACATTGCGGCGTTGCTCCTCGCCACGCCATTCACGGCCACCAGGCTTCTGACCCCCATTCTCAGCCCGATCCTTTGACTCACTTGAGATATTGTCAAAAAACGAAGTAGACTTGTTATAGGCAGGTGGCTTTTCGGCCTCCGTGCCCTCCTCGGCCTCGACATCTTGAACAGAGGACTCCGTAAGGTCACTCTTGTTGAACTTAGCGTTGGCGGAGGCGAAGTCAAAATCTTCGTCGGGAACAACGACACGGTGGTACCCACGGTTACCTCCACGGTTAACCCCGCGGTTGTTGCCACGCTGGTTGTAACCGTGGTTATTATAGTTGTTATAATTGTTCGTGTTGTTCCCGTGGATGCGGATTTCACCGACGCGCTTGGTAACATTGTCCATTGCCCCAGCAGAATTGGTCTGCGAGTTTATCTTTGCCATAGCAAGGGCAACGGCAGCCTTGGCCGCCTCCGTAGCATCTTGAATAGAGGCATCAGTGGGGATAGCAGGAATGTTAGAAGGCTTCTGCACAGCAGCAGCAGCAGCCTGGACAGGAGCAGCACGGGTGTGGCTCATAGGAGCAACAGGCTGGCTAGGCTGACTAGGCTGGTTAGGCTGAACCTGAGCAGAAGCACCAGTAGGGGCGACCTTCTGGTCCTTGGGGGCAGAAACATCACTAGGATTAGTGGTGGCCAACGAAACTGCAGACGGCCCGTTCATAGGGTTAGGTCTACCAGCGTTAGTCGGACCACCTGGGCCCATGGGACCACCGGGCATACCACCCTGGCCGGGGAAGTTGTAGCCAGGGTACCCAGGACCGTGAGGACCTGGAGGGCCAGGAGCACCAGAAGGACCGGAAGGGCCAGGAGGGTATGGCATACCATAGTAGCCATTGGGACCAGGCATAGCGCCATTGTTCCAACCGCCACCATAGTATTGGTTACCATAGCCGTAGCCAGGACCATTAGGACCGTTAGGGCCGCCGACACCCCGAGTGCCAGCGGGACCGTTGGGACCGCCAACACCCCGAATGCCAGTAGGACCGCCAGGGCCGGGAGCAGGTGCATTCTGAACACCTCCATATGCCGAACCACTGGGGGCTGGTCCGGGACCGGAGCCGGGACCAGAGTTCATGCCGTCTGGGCGGCGGGACTGTATATTCCAATTGTTAGCGATTGCTTCTCAACACACATGAGATGATAAGAAAAAGGAATAAAGGTTCTCGATCAGAAGGAAGGCAGCGGAAATCTCGACATGGGGTTTGTTTGCGCAATTCCGACAAAAATATCATCGCAATCATCAGGGAGAACATGTATACAGTGTTAGGTAGGCAGGGGTATACTTACGCCAATGATGGCGGGGTCATTAGGCGGGGCAGGCATGGGCTGAGATGGAGCCGCCGAGTTTATCTGAAGATCTTTGACATCTGAACCACGAAATTTGATGAATTCATAAGTCTCATCTCTCGCTGGAATAAGTTTATCGGGGCTCTCTTCGCGGCCTTCGGTTCCATAAGACCGGACGTTTCTCAATGAAACGCTGGCTTCTTCGCTGTTAATCTCATGGAGCCAGCCTGTGTACCGAATGTTGCTCTTGCTGATGAGCGAAATCTGCGACCTGCAATTTGCAGTTAGCATCTGAATCAATGGGATCAATTGACCAATGCAGGAAAGGTCTTTCTTACCCGATAAACTCAGACATCGCGAATGTGTGAGCGTGATAGGCCACGCAGCCGTAAAGAGGAAAAAAAGAACGAGACGGAAGAAAAAAAAGCAGGCGCGATGAAAGGCGCTGTGTTTATTAAATGGGATAAAGATGCAAAAAAAGTTTGTGTGCCTCGGTGCGATGGGGTATAAACGACGACAATGAGAGAAAGAAGAAGAAAGAAGTTTGGACGATGACAAGATGGATGAAGAAAAATCCAGAGGACTTTGTGCTGAAAAGAAGAAGATTGGGGTGGTGTTTGTGTTGATGAATGAAGCAGAAAATCCCAGACGAAAAGACCAGGCGAGAATTTTAATATGTAGCGGGCGAGAAGGCTGGCACGGGATAATCTGTGGGTAAATGTGACACAGCCGCGGGGCTTCTAAACAGACGGATTCGGCAATATATGGAGCCAAAACTATGGAGCTCCAGCTCTGGAAAGTGGGCAAGAAAGGAAGGAAGATAGTGGGGATTATGGCAAGTTTGCGCCTCAGGTTACAATTGCAGTGTTTTGTCGAGAATTTGCGGCTGGTTGAAGGTTGTTTGGGATGTTTGTAGACTTGAAAGGAGGCCTCGATTGTGGTGATGGATGAGTTTTGAGGATGCAAACGCAGGTACAGCAGGATAGATGGAACACGAGGATATCGTCCTGATTTGCTGCACTGATGGGTGGGGAAAAAGTAGCGGGGGATTCAAGCTAAACAGTCACGGGACAGCTCTCCAACTGTAGGGTTATTGGTCAGTCTCTAGGGTCAAATCGATATCGGATCATTGCGACCCTCGGCGACTTACAACATGAGTAGGGTTATGCAGTGAGATTTCACGACATTTGAAGCGCGCCCGCCTAGAGGGATAATATTGCGACACTTGAAGCACTTCATCTTCAGGGGAAACGACACCCCTAGACAGACAAAATAATGCCCAGACATTGCCAAGGCTAGTTAATCCAGCGAATGCCAGTAAGAGGCTCCAATACTAGCTAGCCAACCAGGAGTGTGCAGGAGATTACAGTACACGCCCAAGTCAGATCAACCACCAAAGCAGCCATGAACGCAGACATAGACATAGAGGGGGACCGGGGACATTTTAGGACTTGGGCAAAAAGCCATAAACCTCCACTAACAGCCCATCTTACCGTCTTCGCCGCTCTCTTACCTTCTCATCTCATCATAGCTTACCGTCCAGTACGCAGCACGCCAGTCATTCCTTAGCATCCAATCCAGCATAATACATGCCCATCCACTCCTTTAATATTTACATTCTCCCGCACCCTTTTTGCCAATATAACCAGCCACCACCAAAATGAAGTTCACCACTATCCTGACTACCCTCTCCGTTGCCGCCGTCGCGTCGGCTACTGCTCCGGCTTGTTTGCTGGCGGCTCTTGGAAAGCAGACTGACCCTTCAGATGTTAGCGCGGTCTGCGATACCCACCAGAGTGCTATGCTCGGAAACATCACTGAGGTTTGCGGGTCCGATGCCGAGGACGCGTATAACTCGTACGCCGACACTTGCAAGACTGCCGGTGTCACTGTTGGTAAGTTGTCTTTGATATTACACAAGAGATGAGTGGATTTTGGATTTACGCGAATGTGACGTTTTTGATCATGTTTGTTCGTCGATGAACCCTATTTAAGATATACCCACTTATCCCGGAAACCTTAAATCCATTAAACTAACATCAATCTACCAAGCTGCGCTCGACTCCTCCGACTCCTCCGATAGCAGCAACGGTACTTCTACCAGCTCTGGATCTAGCAACTCTTCTTCTACCAGCACTTCTTCCAGCAGCAACTCCTCCAGCACCTCCTCTTCTGGCTCTGACGCTGCCTCCCTCGGTAACAACATTGGTCCCTCGGTCGCCGTCTTTGTCTCTGGTCTTATGGCCGCTGCTGTTCTTTTGTAAGCGGGTTGATTCCGCATAGTTTATATACCACACGCTACGGTCGTCAGTCAATACATAATCATATAATTTTGCCGTGATGCATTATTTAGATATCTACGCGCTATACATATACCTGGGTATCTCCTTCCACGAACTACTCTTTATCTATTTCATCGTGACAATCTCCTCGGCACTGGTGGGGTGAATGGCCACACAGCTGTCAAAGTCGGCCTTGGTAGCACCCATCTTGATAGCAACACCGAAGCCCTGAAGCATCTCACCTGAGCCGAGACCCATAATGTGCAGACCAACAACCTTCTCCTCTTTACCAACACAGACAAGCTTGTAGCTGGTAGGACCCTTCTCTTCGGGCTCCATCATGGCATAGTACATGGCAGTGAAACCAGTCTTGTAGATCTTGACGTTCTCCTTGCCAAACTTCTCAATAGCCTCAGGCTCAGTCAGACCAACGGAACCAACTTCAGGGTGAGAGAAGACAACAGAGGGGATATTGTCATAGTTGAGCTTAAGAGCCTTGAACTCCTCGGGGCCAAAAAGACGGTGAGCCAAACGGCGACCAGCGGCAATGGCAACGGGAGTAAGCTCAACCTTGCCAACAACGTCTCCAAGAGCGTAGACGTTCTCAACGTTGGTGTTTTGGAAGTCATCGGCGACAACGTAGCCCTTCTTGTCAACGGTGACACCGGCGCTTTCAAGACCCAGAGTCTTGGTGGCAGGCTCACGACCAATAGCCCAGATCAACTTGTCGAAGCCCTCCTGGGTAGTCTCAGTACCGTCATTAGACTTGTAAGTAAGAGTCAGGGTACCATCAGCGGCCTTCTCAACCTTGCTGAGGTTAGTCTGCTTGTGCAGGTTAACGCCAATGCGCTCATACTCAGCAGTCATCTTCTCCTGGATCATGGGATCGAAGCTGCGAAGGAAGGTGTTGTGGCGAATGAACAGGTGAGTCTCGGTGCCCAGGGCGTTGAAAACACCAGCGAACTCAACACCAATGTAGCCAGAGCCGACAATGGCGACCTTCTTAGGCTGCACATCAATGTCGAAAAAGCCGTTAGAGTTGATACCGTACTCAGCACCAGGAATGGCTGGGGGAGGCGAAGGGTTACCACCGACGGCGATGAGAATCTTCTTGGCGCGGATCAAAGAGGTAGAACCATCCTCATGGGCAACCTCAACTTCGTTCTTGGAGACAAACTTTCCCCAACCAGCAACGTAATCGACCTTGTCGTTTCCGAGGTTGCGCTCGTAGATGCCGTTAAGGCGCTTGATATAGGCGTCGCGCTTAGCCTTGAAGGTAGGCCAGTCGAAAGGAGCAGTCTGGGAGTAGGAGAAGCCGTAGGACTTGGCCTCCTTGATGGTATCAGCGATGAAGGCGGCGTTGAAGGTGACCTTTTTGGGGACACAGCTACAGGGGAGAAGAAGAGGCGGGGTTAGCGAGGTTCGTCATGCGACTGAGAAAACGGAAATAGTTACCCGACGTTCACACAGGTACCACCGAGACGACCACCCTCAATGATGGTAGCCTTGGTACCGTACTTGGACGCAGCCATACGGGCGGCACCCAAACCGCCAGAACCACCACCAATAACAAGGAAATCGGTCTCCTTGGTAATAGGCGCCATGGTGCGAGCAGAGTATGAAAGATGACGGTAAAGACTAGCTAAACGGGTAGACGAAGCAGATAATGTAGGTGCTCTACGAAGAAGAGCAGACGAATTAATCAGTGGGGTAAAAGTCGAAATGCGCATGGGAATGGATAGACAACCGAGCTGTCTCTGGAAGGGCAAAAGCGGCCTTTAAGTAGATTGATAGAGGGGAACGGGATTCAAAAATTCTGGGAACGGAAGTTGGTCCGTTACGTTGATTCGGCACGGCTTATGTAATTCGGAGTATGTGAGATTTCCGATTTGGGAAAACAGTAATTAAGTCTGTAAGACGAAGGAGATAAGAGAGAGTCCAGTGAGATTTACAAAGTAGTTTAGAATGAAATGTTTGTTGGAAATACACTACACTACAAAGCGCCTTTCAATGCCCGTGACGCAATGGCAAAATTTCAAGCGGGATTTGGGTGGTCAGTGGTGCTAAAAGCGCGGTAGTTTCCCTCATGAACGGCGATTACAAAGAAGCCTGTTTAGGTAGTCTACCACGATATTTGGAATTATAGTAGACGTCAAACCACGTGTGTCCTTAATCAAGTAGTATTCCCGAACGGCGGAATGACCAACACTACCGGCACGAGATTTTTCCGTCCGGAGGGTCATTTTGCCCGACTGATTGCCTATGCGGCTCAAAGAGATTAGGGTTTACAATGGATGACTTGCCAGTCGGCGACCATGTGGCAGACTCCGGCAACTCGGGGTATGGAGTTTTCGGTGATTGCTGACGAGATAGACGATCTTTTGGGAGGCTTACTACATGCAAAATTGAAGAGGGAGCACGAGATTGGTAGGCATGCATATGTTGATGTAAGATTTCATGATTTTTAGGCGAGGTGGGTTACAGTCGGCGGGCTTTTTTGCCTATGGTGTATGACTAAGCAGATATCAGATCTGTTGCACAATGAAGGTCAAGCGTGTTAGTGAGCGACATGCATGCGACGTCACTTCGTTTCAAAATTGGCGTGTAATAGGATTGTCCGTTAATTTCTAATTGTTTCTTTGTTGGTGATCGAAATGGCAGACTTTGACATCAATTCAACCTTCATTCCGGCGTTACACAAGCCAGCTTCGTCACTCCCTATCACGAAACATCACGACTCTATCTTGTACACGATAGAGAATCATCAAGTGACTATTATTATTGGGCAAACTGGATCGGGAAAGACGACGCAGATTCCGCAGTTTCTAGAACATGCGGGGTATTGTAATGATGGGCGGATGGTTGCTATTACGCAGGTTAGTTGATTGTATAGATGGTTATGTACAAGCACTAATGATGTGGTAGCCTCGCCGGATAGCCGCTACGACTATCTCTGTTCGTGTAGCTCAGGAAATGAAATGTGAAGTTGGTACAAAAGTAGGATATGCCATCCGTTTTGAAGATATGACATCCCAATCTACCAAGATCAAGTTCATGACCGATGGTCTATTAGTCCGAGAAGCTCTGATGGACCCATTACTCTCCCGGTACTCCGTCATCATGGTTGACGAAGCCCACGAGCGGACACTAAGCACCGATATTCTTCTCGGGCTTCTCAAAAAGATAATGCGGAAAAGACCAGATCTCCGCATCATAATAAGTAGCGCCACCATCCAAGCAGAGGAATTTCTCAAATTCTTCACAGCTAAGAAGGAAAAGGAACAGGTTAAATCCACAGCCGTGACATCCGCAGCTGACGAAGATGACGACGTGGAAGAGAAACCTATCGCTCGGATCATTAGTATTGAGGGACGGTCACACCCGGTTATTAGTTTCTATCTAGACCAGCCAACGGAGAACTACGTTGACCGGGCTGTCAAGACGGTTCTGGATATCCACAAGCATGAACGACCCGGAGATATTCTCGTCTTCTTGACTGGCCGTGATGAAATCAATAAAGCAGTTGACGCCATCAATGAAGCTCTTGCTGATGAAAAGAGTTCTACCATGTCCTTGATGACACTGCCTTTATACGCGGGGTTATCTTCCGAGTTGCAGATGCTTATATTTGACTCTACGCCGGAAAATACACGCAAGGTTGTATTTGCAACGAATATCGCGGAAGCGTCGTTGACTATCCCGGGGATTGTATACGTGGTTGACTGTGGATATGCAAAAATAAAGACGTACGATCCTATCAGTCGTCGGTCAACATTAACTGCTGCGCCGATATCTAAAGCCTCCGCTGCTCAAAGAGCCGGTCGTGCCGGACGTATTGCCCCTGGTAAATGTTTCCGGTTATATACGGAATCTGCACTGGCTAGTCTCCCTTCCTTTGGGACTCCGGAGATCCAAAGAACAGATCTATCACCCGTGGTTCTCCAACTCAAAGCCCTCGGTATAGACAACGTCCTTCGCTTCGACTTTCTTAGTCCTCCACCTGCTGCACAAATGAAGTCAGCTCTAGAACTCATATATGCTCTTGGTGCTCTAGATGACTACGGCAAGTTAACAAGACCTATCGGTCTCCATATGGCCGAGATGAGTTTAGAACCTATGCCCGCACGAGCTCTTCTTGCTGCCCCGGGTCTAAGTGTTCTTGGGGAGATGTTAACAATCACGGCCATGTTAGCCGCTGGGGGATCCGCAGGAACGTGGGTAACACACGGGGACGCCGGTGAAAAAGGCATGGAGGAAGCACGAAAGCAGTTTGCCGCTGAGGAAGGTGACCTGGTAACACTACTCAATGCGTTCACTTCCTTTGTTACTGTTGGAAACCATGAATCTCGTTTCTGTGCACAGAATTGTCTAAACTACCAGACTCTCACCAGAGCAGTCAAGATACGTGCTCAGTTAAAGAAGATGTTAACGCGGTTTAATATCTCCATCACAGAACCAGAATACATGGAAACGCCAGGACGGTCAGCGGCAAAACTTCCCGATTCGACGACGGCAAAGGGTAAGACGGCGGCGGTTGTTAAAGCGATTACTACGGGATTCTTCGCTCATGCGGCTGTTATGGGGGATGATGGTAGTTTAAAGGGTGTTCATGGAGAAAAGTATTGGGTACATCCTACGTCATTGATGTTCAGGAGAAAGACAGAATGGGTTGTTTTTCAAGAGGCTGCGGAAATGGGAGGTAAGGTTTATGTTAAGGAGCTTACGGAGGTTAAGATGGATTTGTTAGTAGAGGTTGCTCCTGCTTTTTACAAGGTGAGGGGGTGATGATTTGGGCTGTGTCGTTTGATGAATTTTCCAATATTGGATGTTTAGATGGAGCTTAGCTGTAGTGTTTTGTGACTAAAGTTAGGCTAGTCTGTATGTTTCTTGGTTCCTGGGGAAGCTTCGGAAGTGAAAGATGTCAGGTGATTTTGACACAGGAGTGTAGAATCCTTCTTCCCATGTAAGATGAAATGGAACATGTCGTGGATTTAGAGAGGTGGCTTAGTGTACGGCAGATTCCATTGTGACAGAAATCAATATGGAATAGACATTCCTGTGCAAGTAATTTCATATATATTGGAATGGGCTACAGGAGAATGTAGAAAATACATCGAATAGATGGATTTTCAGGATGTACATTTACGAACTAAATCACACACATAAACGAAACCCCACGTTTCTATCTGAATACGAGATTTGTGCACAGTCACAGTATCTGGCACACAAGAGCCGCAGCCGGTTTAAGCACTTCCGCGTGTCAAGTGGATCGCGATCTCGTATTCAACGAAACAATGGAGAAAGAATCTGGGGAAGAGAAAACTGTGATATCTGATAATGTATACATGTATAAGGCTTTGAATAATCGGTAGTTGAATCTGGTTATGACGATGCGGCTTTGACAGGTTTGATTATAGATGCACTTTTCAGTGGTAAGTAAGACGGACTTTTCGGACGAACAATTGCGAGGGATATTTTGTCAGAGAAAAGATTTGTAGGGTTATGAAATGAAGTAACCCAGCATTTACAGGTAAAATTGTCCATGAGAAAATAGATGATCCACAGATGAGGCTTTGCTGGGGAGTTTACTAAAGACACACCCCTTTCTGAATCTGGGAATGATTGGATATGCGTGGTTTGCTGATTTGACCTTGTTTCTAAACCGACTCGGGGCTATGAATCCCAGAAAGCAAAAAAATGCAATAAGGAGGGTTCTAAAGTTCATGGTGACTTGGAATCTACTGATATCATACACCGGACAGTAGAATTGTCTAGACCAAGATGACTGTGACGGATAAAAAAGTCGAGAATGTTCGTAAGATGAGATGACATTTCTTCCAGACTACTTTGATTCTTGTCTTGGCGTGTAAAGATCAAACAGATTACCATTGAAATGTATCATGTGCCGGAGAAAAAAGTCAAGTTTGAAAGACCGTTAGGTGGTAATAGCGCACGTCATAGACGTTTACACACGCTGGTTTATGCACATGTGAGGCCGGTTATCTCGGCTGTCCACGATATAAGCTTGCCTGGCAACCGAATGATGGTTTGATGAGCTTGTTGGACAGAATCGTGAACTTACAAAGGGGGTTGACTAGGGTTAATTTATATGATGATGTGGAAAAAGGCTTTCATGTGGACGCTGTACGATGATGATTCGTACCGATACGGAGAATGTACCAAAGTTGATGATGAATGAAGCCATGGTTACTGTGGGTGAGTTTATATGTAGGTTCACGGAAAGTGGGCTGAATGAAGGTAGTAAGGGATCCCTTCTACAAAGTAGAATATCCACGTTTCTGCATACAAACTCAGCCGATCAAAAGCCGAGTTTGCTGTATCCATCTGTTCTCCCGTTAACACAAGCGGAAGACCCGATTATTTACATAGATAGATAGATACAATCATCAAAAGAGTAGATAAATTTCTCATGTGGATGTTGACCGCTAAAAGAAGGGAATAGAGACAAAATGTGGTTTTCGCAGAGATCCGGGCGGCAGGCACGGTTGTATGTGTGTGTGTGTGACTTGGTTTGGCGGGTCTGACAATCTTGTAAGGAAAAAGAAGGATTTGAAGGATTCAGGGACACAATGCCGTTTTTAGCGCGCGTTGAGGAAATGGAAAGGGATTACGTGAGATATTTCATATTTTGAAGTTTTGTTGTTTACAAGTTTAACAGAGACATATTCAGGCATACATGTAAAGATGAATCTCCATCTACTCAAGACCAAAACCCATTCTCTGTACTGTATCCACTTTCAAAGGAAAAAGGGAACAAATAACTTCACCCTTCTAAAGGAATTCAAACGCAAAAACTATAGACATGTTCAAGGAGACAAGATGAGAAAAGAAGGAAGGAAGGGGAAAAGGAAGGTGGCCCGGGTTGCACAACCCCTGGCTAGCTGACCAATGAGGAAGTGGCGGCTGCAAGTATGGAAGATGAGGTTTTTGGTGCAAGAAGAGTGGCGTTTATAAGTTTTGAATTATGGGAGGGAAAAAAGGATAAGAAATAGAAGGATAGAAGGAAGGATGAACTTGGAAAGTGTATTGATTCATTGGTGAACTTGCTTGGTTTTGGTTGATCATACAGATTGTCTTAAAGATATATACATAGAACACCGCAGTAGAGGCTGACTTCGTCCATGATAATGCAAAACCATGCCAACACACCCAGGTCCACAAGCGAGAATACCATCTGCACGGCTCACTCTATCCTAAAAGTTACTCACACCCCCCATCCACCCTCCATTACCATAAGAAACAAGTGAAGGAGGCGTATGATATGGTGGTGTGTCCGTCCTGTTGTCCCCCCCAGTCCTGTCTAACGCCACGGATCTTGCCTGTAGCAAATTCCCCTTTGATTGCGTTGATTTTGATAGAGATAGGGTTTATTCAGTGAAGCGGTTTGTGCAAGAGTTTGGACAATTAGTTCGTGGGGAATTTGAAGGGCTCGATTCTCTCTTCTTTTTTTTCTCTTCCTTTTTTTTACTCTTTTTACTTGCCTTTGGCTTGTTGACATTACACACTCACTCTAACTCGTGATAGTTTCACTTAGTCTATTCTTTAGACTGTTCATTCCTTTAGTTGAGTGTTACGAGGGTATTGTCGGGTTGGTTCTCTTTTTAACTTTACCTTGGACATATTCATTCTTTACGTCGATTCTTTCGCACCACATTCTTTTTTCACTTTCGATTAATTTTGATTTCTATTCTCATTTACACAATCATCGGCTGTCGCCTTTGTTCTACAACACACAAATCTGCCATACAAACAAAGTCGTCCACTAGTCGACAATACAACATCAGACGTCGACCGTCATCCGCCTTGCCAAATCCAGTCCAAAACGAATCATCACAGCTGTCACGCGCCTTTTCAACAGCCACAAGACTATGCATAGAGCTATTTGACACCCGTCCCAAAAACTATATAATCTTTTCTTCAACTCATTCACATATTCGACATCATGGTTCTTCCAGTCAACGACCCGGAGACTTATCGTCTCGGCGCCAGAATCCCTCTTTTCCGTAGAGATGAAGCCGATACAGTCCTTCTTGAACCCGCTACTCCCGCTGCTATCATTGCCGCTAGAGCTACTACTTCCTCAATTTGCGACACTGATAGTAGTAGCAGTTATTGCGAGAAGCCATACCAGGCCAAGGACCTGACTCTTCCTATCACCATTGGTGTTGGGTAAGTAACATTACTTTCAAGCATCCATCACCAGAAATAGAACTAACACAAGATAGTATCGCCTTTGTTGCTGCCGCCGGAGCCTGCGTTTTCCTCTGGAACAAGAACCGTCTCCGTATGAAGAAGGAAGATGCCGAGGAAGAAGCCCGTGATTACGACTACGGTATGGATGACCCCAAGAACCCCAAGCCCAAGAAGAAGCTTCCCAATGGTCTTTCCGTTGAAAAGGGTCCTAACCACCGTGGTCAAATTTCCATGGACATGAACCTCACCTCGCCGTATCTTCTTCCCCCCAAGATGCACGAGTCCCGCGAGTCCTTCAACTCGCTTACCCAGACCGTTGATAACGACCATGACCCGTACCGCCCTGTAACTCAATACATGAGCGACGCCGGATCCATGCGTTCCTTCCGTCGGGATACCGGTGATAACGCCTCAGTTTCTTCACCAACTATGACCCGTAACAACCGCATGTCTATGCTTCCTACTTCACCAGCCTCTGTCATGACTAAGGACCCCTTCGCCAGTCCAGATGTCCCAGACATGCCTACCAACCTGTCAGCAACCAACAACATGGCTCCCCGTTCTCCCCTGTCTGCCTCCACCTCCGCCGAAGATCCATTCGCCTCGCCCATCGACAACTACGGTTCTGTTCAACAGCCCGCTTCTGCCGTCATCCGTGGTGACCAGTCTCAATATGACATGCCCGACCACACCACCCACATGCACGCAGTAGAACTACCCGATGACAGCAACAACATGGCAAACTTTGACCTTGGTGCCGGTGTCGCCCCACAACTCTCCCTGACCATCCCCGGATCCAACGTCCCCGCTCCCACCCAGATTGACGCTCCCTACCCCGAGACCAACGACGCTCAACCCGCCTACCCCGCCGACGAATTCGACGAGCCCCGTGGCCGTGTCGCCCGTCGCTCTCTGGATCTCTCTGCCGCCAACGGTGTTCCCGACTTCCTTGCTGCTCCTGCCCCCGGAAACAAGCGTATGTCAATGGGTGTCCGTCCCCTTCCCCCATCCGAGATCACCGACACTGAAGACCCTGAGTACCGCGCCAACCGTATCCGTTCGTTCTACAAGGAGTACTTTGAGGACTACACCAAGGCCGATGCCCCCGCTATGCCCGCCATGCCCAGACAATACCAGAACGGTGGCCAAGGATACTACGAGGATTACGATGCCGGATACAATGGTGAAGCCTACCTTGACACCAACGCCAAGGGCTTCGTTATGCCCTACGCCCAGCCCGTGACCCGCCGCGCCATGACTCCTCCCCCCGGTGGCGCCCGTCGTCGTGGTCCCGCTCCTCCCCGTTTCCGCGCCGACTCCGCTCTTGGTCCCCGTGCTGGCTCCTCCGCCTCCCAGATCCGCCCTGGTTCTTCCGCCTCCGGTGCCAACGGCCGTCGTCGTGGTCCTCCCCCTGCGGCTTTGAACACGCTTCCTAACCCTTCTAAGCTGGGTGACGACTCGATTGCTATTATCTCGGCTGGTGACTTTGCTCCTCCCTCGTCTCTCGCTGATAGAATTGCCGGACGTGCCCAGAGCCCTACGCTTGAGAAACTCGAGTATGCTCCCCGTCTGCCCGCCGCCACCCCCGTCATCTCCACCTTTGACGAGCTCTCCGTCATGCCTTCCCCCCACATGCTCCGGAACTCATCGCAATTCACGGCTCTTGACTTCGCTCCTCCCCGTCGTTTCAAGGATCCTGAAGACCAGTCTGATGCTGGATCTATCCGGAGTAACCGGTCGGGTATGTCCTCTGCTGCCTCCGCAGCTGTCCGTGCTGGTGCCGGTCGTGTGAGTAGATTACCAGGTGACACTGTGTTCTCTGCACACGACGCGAATGCGTTGAAGCCGTCTTGGGGATTGAGACCGTAGAGTGGAAAACGGATATGAATCAGTCATGATTTCTTTTTTTGCTAGCGTTTGTTTGTGATTTCTTGGGTTGTTTGAGGGACATATTGTCATTTTGTTGCAGATTGTTTTTGTTCTTTTCTTTCACTTTCAAGATATATATTAGTGCTTTTTTGTTACCATTTGTTTTTTTTTTATACCGCCGGCGTCTGGAGAGTGCTTTATATACCGAGAATGTTTCCTCTATCCTATTTTTTATTTAGTCTTACTTACTATGCAATCCAATCAAAAAAAAGTTTAGTTCATTTTTAACAATTCCCCCAAAAAATAGAAACCACCTTTGAAGTGGGCGAGAAGAATAGAACCCCTCGCGGGACTCGAACCCGCAGCCTTCAGATTAGAAGTCTGACGCGCTACCATTGCGCTAGAAGGGCCGGTTCTTGTTATTGTTGTCGGACAGTCCCTTGTAGCGTCTGAAAAACCCGCCAACCGCGTGTTTTTTTTTTTCGTTTCCTGCTTGTTCGGATTTTTTCGGGGGCTTGTTATAAAACATGCAATTGCAATTGTGCACATTGGTGTTAACTCGTCATACGTAGTACAGGTGATGATAGTTTTTCTTGTGCATTCTTTTATGATATTGCGGTGAGGCCGTGTTAGAGGTTACTATTTTCTTGTTGTTGATATTGGTTTGCTGGTGGGCTGTGTTGTTAGGTTCCTGGATAGAGACAAGTTATTGTTGGTTCTTTTCTCATTGTTTGTGTCGAAGCTTTCTTTGTATGCAGACTTTATGCACCCCGTCTTTTTATCTATATCTGTGATCGTCGGTGTAATCTACTGACAGATGGATGTTTAAAGTGTTCTGGGAATGATATATTGAAGATATGTTTTCATGACACGACATTTTGATGGAGTCTTTAAACTTTATTCATAGACATAATCTCACTTATAGTCATGTATACATAGGTAACGTCAAAAACAAGAGAACTCCTCCACATCTTTCGATTTCCCTCATTCCCTCCAACTTCCTTAAACATGTAGTAAAATGCAAGGGCTCCCTGTGGTCCCGTCCTTCTATAGCAAAGATACCATCCCATTCAACTGTATGCTGCCCTGTGCACGTAGGCGTAGTCTCGTCTGCGTAGCCATGGTAATTTACCACACCGCAATACTAACAAATCATTTGACAATGGAATGAATCTTGGTGTATCCTGTTAAGTTCAGCTAGTCGTTAAGAAAAGAAAATAACAAGAAACTTATTTGGTTTATTTGATAAGTCTCCCGATCGCCACGCCTTTGTCATCCTTGAGTTCCTTTTTTCCTTTTCTTTTTCTTTTTTTTTTTTTTCTTCCGGTCGGCCCTTTGTCGTGATGACCGAGTCCTACCACAATCATACGTGCAATTTCTTTCTTTTTTAAATTCCTCCTGGAATTCTTCATACCTTGCACTATACTATTCCATCTTCACTCAAAAACCACGATAATTCACCTATACAAACTGAAAAAACAAAACAAATATTCCCATCGTTATCTAGTCAAACGTAAGTATCACTATTTCCCTCGCTGGTTCAATTCCCACATATCCCAAAAAATCCCATCAGCGTTCCTCGCTTTTTCCTTAGTCTGTCGGCTAGTTTCTCAATCCATCCAACAAGACGGCCCTCGCGCAAGTCAGCAAAAAAAGACTTTCTACTAAAAACCCGTATTCATTTCTTCCTTGTCCAAGTCGCGAATAAACGAGGTTTTTTCTTTCTTTTTCTTTTTTCTAAATATCTTCAAATAGAGGAACTCCTCGCGTCGCTGTGCTTTGTTTGGTTTCGCTTGGGTTGTTTGCATCCGAATATACGAACATATATCCGACTTATTCATGGTATTGGAATAACTAAATTGCTCCTGGGTACGTCAATTGATTATCAAGACAAACCACTCACTTTGTTTGTCCACGTCGTCAACCTTTGAATGTCCACCAAGTTTGCTATATAACTCTCTATATACTAAAAACCAGTCGCCCTGTCGTGATCTTCCATCCCCGACATTGAGGCGCCCCCTAGCCGTTACCGAAACACTGCCAGCCTGGGCACGCATCACCAAAGCTAGTCAACTTAACTATTCCATGACATCCCAGTGGAGGCTGGAAACCCATCAATCCATCGTCTCGGGTGATCCGCGTGCCAAAAGTCAATTCCCCACATACACACACACCCTTTTTAATTCTTCGAAACTTCTTTTCTATGTAATCGTTTACAAAAAAAACTAATTCTTCGTCCCGTCGTCCAGGCTTTCTCTATCATCTTCTACTATCATAGACTCGTGTGGATTGCCCTTCCCGCGTCAGAATGTCGGGCTCGGGTACGCTAATTGCCTCGACGGAAACGTCTTCTTCTACTTTTCTTTCTGTTACAACCTCTGACGCTTCTTCTGTATCACCTACAGTTCTTTCGTCCGTCTTGACTACGGACTTGGCCGCTACCACATCCGTGGCTGCTACCACGACTGATGCCGCTGCTACATCTACCACGGCAGCTGATACTACGGCTACTAGTACTACTGCCGCTACATCGACTACCGATGCTACCACCGCGACCACTTCTTCCTCCGTGGTAACTTCGTCAACTAGCTCTGTTGAAACATCAACCACTGCCGTTACCACAACCTCCACCACAGAGACAACACCAACAACCACATCTACAACCGCCGCAGCCACATCATCGACAACCACCGCCGCCCCAACCACAACTTCAACAGCCGACACCACCTCCACAACCGCCACCTCCACCGCATCGCAATCCACCATCGTCCGCACAATCACCAGCACCCAATCCGACGCTACAACCACCAGCATCAGCACATCCACCTCCAGTTCCATCGCCTCCAGCACCAACACCGGTTCCTCCTCCGGCAATTCCAAAGGCCTCTCCGACGGCGCCAAAATCGCCATTGCCGTCGTAATCCCCGTCGTCGTAATCGCCGGTCTTCTCGCCGCCGCCCTCTGGTGGTACAAGCGTCGCAAAGCCAACCAAGCCGCCGCTGAGGAACGTCGCAAGGAAGCAGAGGATTACTCATACCACCCGAATGCCGACCCTACGTTACCCGGCAGTGGAGGCGCCGAGGGAAGTTATCAGATGACGGACGCGAATTCCGGATACCGTGGATGGGGAACGACGACTGTGGGATCTACCGGACGGAAAGCATCGACTCAGCTCTCGGGACCCGTGGGCGTGGCTTATTCCGATGGAACACCCTCGCATGCTGTGTCTGATGGCCGCTCCGATAATAGACTTGTTGACCACCACGCCACCAGCGGCGCATACTCGCCCGACGGGGAAATTCTCGCCGCAATGGGTCCCAACTCGAACGCCCCCCACCGTGGTCTCTCCAACGCTTCCTCCACATACAGTGCGGCTGGGCGCTCTGACGGTTCCGGCGACAATAATATCGGGGTGGCTTATGCGTCTGGCCCGATAGCTAATAACCAGTACTACGAGCCCTACTCCGCCGCCAACCCATATGAAGGAGGATATCCAGGGAGTCCACCGGATAACTACGGTGGGGCGATTGGAATCGGAGAGATGCAGGGGAGTGCGGTGCCGATTATTCGGGATAACCCGGCAAGAAGGAACACGCGGATTGAGAACCACGCGCATTTCCCCCAGCAGAGTGCGGGGATTTCACAGAACTTTTAGGAATGTCTTGATTTTGTGGGAGTAATGTAATGGGGAGTATTTTGACTTTTGTTTCTCTTTCCTTTCGTTCTGTGATGGTTATGTCCCTTTAGTGGTTGTGGTTGTGGTATGATGACGTCTACGTTTCTTTCTTTCTTTCCTTCTTTTTTTGGGTACCCTTTTTTTCGTCACTTTGAGAGATATCTTTCTTGTAGTTTATCGTGTAGACGTCTTGGTTAGTCGTGTTTCTGTCTATAGTCAAAACTACAACTCAACTCTAGAGTCTCCTTACTACCATAAGCTTACTTATTCCTTTTCAACTATGCATACTGCATGTCTTGAATAAATCCTGTATTACATGACTATTTTGAGCTACCACACATGTCATCAAGTTATATCACCCCAACTAAAGAACTATATATAGCTTTCCTGACTCACTTTAACTTCGTCCCACGTAGTCTTCGTCCTATTACAGACTCTCTCTAAGTCTCATAACTCCCATACCCTCAGTAAGTCCCCTTCTATCTCCCCAGAATCTCGCAACCCGCATCTCTCTCTCAGTAACTTCTCGAAGTCTCCACGACAAACCTCTTTCCCGTCCCCCCGCTAACTCGTCATTTCCCTCTCCAAAAACCATAATCATTCTCCGTCCACCAGCTCCCCAAACCGGCCAATCAATTCCATTCTTACCCATATTCCCACTATAGAACTCAGAGAATAAAGTATTAACAGTCTTCGTCACCTCCGCCATTCCCAGTCCCCCTCTTTGAGTGTTGACCACCGATGGACTTTCTAATGTATGTTCGGCTACCCTGTTTTTCCCATTAAGTGCCGCCCATTCGTAAACTCGGGTCTCGGGGGTTGTTTCCGCCGTTAGCATGACTGGACATTTATAAGCCCAGTCACCATAGGCTCGTTGTAACCTCCACCACTGTCTAGACATTCCTTCTGGTGGGTCCATAGAGAATGGACCTCCTGGGACTTCCGGGCCGGGATAAAGTCGGATTAACTCCTCACAATCCCTCTCCGTTAACCCGGGAATCAACGTTTTGAAAAACCCTACAAACTCACTCGTATTCTGTATATCCCGTGGGACAAACACCGCTCCCTCATCTCTACAGAATCCCGTTAAAATCGCCATCTTGAAACATCTCGTTTTCCAAACTTCCGTCGGTGGTTTCCGCAATGTAACCCCATCAATAACCGGTTGAAACGGCCAAGTTAACGCCCTCGAATTAACACTCCACACCCGACCCGCCGCCATCGTAACCTCATCCCAATGACCCAACGATGCCCTCCCAAGGACATCACCATCAGCAGTTCCCTCCGCCATTCCCAATTCAGCCCGTAACTGACCAAACTGTCTTCTAACCCTCGGATGTCCCGCATCTAACACCGCCCTCGCCATTGCCGAACCAGACTCCATAATCACCGCACTAACATCCACACCCCCGGTAACCAAATGGCCCACCAAATGCGCTCCAGCCGAAACACCTGACAAAATGATTCTCTCCGGGTCAACCCCCAAAGCCGCCGAATTCACCTTAACCCACTCCACGGCCCCCAACGCATCTTGAACTCCCAAATTCCCCATTCCCTCGCCGCCCTGTCCGCCATGGAACCCCAACGCACCTAACCGGTAATTAACACCCACCATGACAACCGGGCCCGCGCGAACACCCGCCCAGGCAACACCGCCGGCCAAGTCACGTTCCCTGGATGTTCCAAAGTTGAAGCTTCCTCCATGAAAATATATAACGCACGGTAACTTTGCCCATGCAATACCCGATTCTCGGAAGATACATAAGGATAACCCGGCTTCCTCATCTGCTTCGTCGTTTTGAACGTCCCCGGTTGCCGGACACCGACGGGATAATGATGGCGTGTCCGCTGGGATTATTAGGTTGGAGGATGGAGGTAGTAACGGGAGAGGCCGGGAAGGATAGAACCGTGGGGCTGTCGCATAAGGGATATTGTAATAGGCTGTTACAGGACGCGGTCGACCAGGCGTTACCGGAAGCGTTGTTCCGATGTATCGGGTATTAGTTGACGAGACACGAAGAATAGGTGGGTCCGTCATTTTAACAATACTAGCATGAGAATAACACAAAGAATAAATACACATCAAGAAAACCCGACCTTCAAAGTCGGATCTCACCTCTAATATATACAAAATCCCGAAGGATCATCAGCTTATGCACAGTCTCCAACCCTATTCCTATTAACATATTCACATATAGATAGCTCCAATTACAACAAAACCATAATTCCACTGAATATCAACTGAAAAAAACCTATCATTTTATAAAGAATATCCTCTACTTTAACCTAAACAAACCGCACTTCATCAAACAAACCAGCCCGAACCTGTACCAAAGCAGAAAGCTCAAACAAAAATGACTGCAAAATAATCACATTCGTCAAAATGTGAGAAACCGTAGCCTCCAACTCTTCCCGTGGTTCACGTCTGATACTCGACTGTGGACTGGTCAGGAAAGACGCCGCGTCACTTGCCAGCATCCCTTCTTTGGGTGGCGCCGGTGGTGGCTTAGGCGAATCTTTAGCAGGAACTGCAGGTGGAGTTCCCTCTGGGGATAAAATCGACTCCCGTATTTCAACTGGAGTTTGAGGAAGTGGCGGCTCAGGCTTATTTTCTTTGCCACTAGAATCTCCACCAGATTCACCACCTTTACCTGGTGCTTGAATAGCCTCGGTAGAAATCTCACGTGATCCCTTTGGAACAACTGGATCAGTAGTTAAGAAAGACTCACCGTCCGACGCCAATCCGTCCGAAATCGTCACCCGTCTCTCCTTTCTCGCTGCCCGTGCCCGAATCTTCTCTTCATGTTCCAATCTCAACATCAAGCCAACAGGCTTCATCGCACCTCTCAATCCACTGTGGAATCCGACCTTGAGTCCAAGAGTCACTTGATCCATAGCTGCAAACGCTGCCACCTTGGAGGCCTGCTTACGGTCTCTTCTAGTATCCGGCGTTACAGATCCAGACCGTCCTTCCTGACTCTGTCCGCTATTACCCATCATGAATCCACGAGAAGGCGATGGGGATAGTCCACGCGTATCAATAGGGAACAACGACGGAGAAAGACCATCCTTACGGCCTCTAGGCGGAGGAGGAGGTGGTGATTCACCCGCTCCCAAATCAGAAATCCCCAAGTCATTCAAAAGCTTATGCGCAAAAATCTCCAGGTTGTTACGGACTGGTGAAGTATTACGCGACGTATTACTGCTAGGCGGGAAGAAAGAAGGTCTGCGGGAGGAGTCTTCATTCGGTGTCGGCGGCACATCAATGATACGCGGCGGGAAGTCCGTAGCACTATCGGCCATCTGGAACGCCTCACGTCTCTGTTGCAACAAATCATCAAACCGATTAATCGTTTCCCGGAACTCGGTGACCTGCTTAGTCAACTTCTCCAAGATAATCAGCATGCGAGGAAGAGAAGTCCACTTGGGCCGCCGGCGACACGCAATAAGTTGTTGTTTGCGCTGGTATTCAGCAAATGAAGGCGAGTCTGGCTCCGGAGGCATCTTATGCTCATGGTGCTCATGGTGAATCGAACTACTATCGTCGCCCCGAACTGGGGAAGCCGGACCCTCGGGCTGGTCAAACTCGTACTTGGCCGGGTGACGCAACAACCAACCTTCAAGGTTCATGAAGCCGCAAATCGCCAAATCAGAGATAGTCTCTGTCAACATAAGGTTCATATCCACAGGGTTAAACAAGAAAGTCTCCAAGTGATCCAACGCAGCATTCAGCAACGGGTCATCCGGACGCAAAGTGTGGCTACGCACTTCTCTCGGCGCACCCGGAAGACTGTCAGCAATTGTCGGAACACCGTGGTTACTCGCTGTAACATTAGGATCTACCAGCTTGAGCGAGCACAAATGGCTTTCAACCTTGGTCGTTGTATCTTTAACCACCGACTCATAAAGCTCCTCAAAGTTGTCCGTACCGCCAATAGTACCCGCAAGTGTCATAAGATACTCGACTTCCTGGCTATGAGCTCCCATCGTCCGGTGACTAGTCTTTCCCGGAACCGAGTCAGTACGCAAAAGCGTAAAGACGGCATACCGATGGTGCTTTTTGATAACACAAGAAATCAACTGGAGAGTAACCAAAATAGTCTGCTCACTCTGCGATCTCAAGCACGCCAGGATCAAATCCACCAACGTGAACAAAAGAGGTCCCTCAGTTGGTTCCAACGAAGTCTCCGCAAGCAACGTCGCTAAATCCAAACTCTTGCGCTTTCTCGCCTTGCTAACTTTACTGTCCTCTTCATCCTCTTCAACAATCGTCTCGGAAACACCACCCAACGCAGGCAGGGCTGTGGGCTCCTCGGGGTGATCGTCACTCGCCGAATTTGGCAATGCCAAAAGGTAGTGAAGAATCAAGTTGATCATGTCAGGATGATCCAACGATTCCAAAATACGGCGCAGATACGTCAACACAGCAACTGACGAACCACCGTCAATATCCGAAGACTCCAGAAGTGACGGGTACAACAGTTGCTTCAGGAAAATCACCTGGAAGTGTTCCAACAGAGTCGACTTGACTTCAACAGAACCACAGTGGTTCAACACATCCTGCCAAAACAAGAGATGTGACAGGAACGCATCCAGATGCTTTTGGAACTCATCAGAGCACGAGGTCATAACTTCATACTGCCCTGGAGGATGTTGATAATCGGAAAACGCCAGTACTGGAGGAAGATGATACGGCAGGTAATCCACCACCAGCTTCCGGCTCAACTGACTGTATTGAGCACCCAGCCCCGTAGCCATAAGCGTAGACAAATCACTCTCGACAATCCACTGCTCGAGCGCAACATTACTAGAAGCCGTCTCGATAATGTAAAGCAGGCCCGTCCGCGCAAATGACCCAATCTTGCCGTCGTGATGAATATAATCAATCAAAACGTAAAACAAGGGAAAGTCCTTCTTCTGCGTACGTCCCGTGAACCTCTCATGGTTGCTCTCCGACCGTCCATTAGCAGTCGTGCGAATGCTGGTCCGGCTCATTCTACTAGCCGAACTTTCTGTACGGTGATGTCCGTTACCCATCAGGAGAACTCTACCATCTTCAGGGTTACTCGAACGGAACCAGACAGCCAGGAGATCGGCATCTTTGCGGATCTTGGTGGTAATATTGAAGGCTAGTTCGACCAGACGCGACTCGATTTCACGGCCCAATCTCATAATATCGACGCCGTTACTCGTGATGCGCGCTACTAGAGTGGTCAAGCTCCGTGAGAACTCAGGGCTCTCAACAAAGTTCTCTTCTCCATCGATCAGCGTAGCAAAGAAGATGATGGTTTGAAGGATAAGCTTTTGGTTGTATGTCGAAATCGCAATTGTTGTAATATCTTCGTAGATACGTCGAGAAGCCACAAATTGGATGCACGGGTGTGGAAGCGGCCGTTGTGACTCGTCGCTTAGATATCGGATTAGCTGCTTGAGACAGCCTTCTATGTTGTTGGTTGCTTCGGTATCGATGCCGATTCTTTGTGAGGATTTCCAGTATTTCTATGGAAGAAAACAGTGGTTAGCTTTATGGCAAAAGTGTTGGCTTATACAATCCATACCAGAATCTGTGAGTGCTCCTTTTCAAATCGGTTCAGCCGCTTTGTAGGATCCCGGGAAGTGTCCTTCCGGGTGTTGGGTATTGAGTCGATCAACCGAGTCCACTGTCACCAAACGTCATAGGTTAGCAAGAGCTCATGGCAGTTAACTCTAAACAGTAGTGCTTACAAAATCCATCTTGGCGACAGTCTAATGTTGTCTCTTGTGTAGTCCGATGTCTCGTCCTTCCACAACTCAAATCTCCTTGTCTAGGGCTCCTGCAACGTTGGCGCTTCGATCATGCACCTTTAGGAATCCCGCAATGCCAACTGTGACCGGTCCAGTCTGTCGTCGCAGGTAATATCTCGTGGCAACAAAGTCTCGTATGACGTCGATGGTAGTCTGCTGGTCGAAGCTTAGACTCACGTCGTCAAATCAATCAATCATGTATGAGGTGGGCTTAAACGCTTTGCAAGCGGGGCCAACTGGCGGGGATACTTTAAAATGGAGGGGAAGGGGAGGGGGTAAATCGTTTCCTTGTGATGTGGGATAAGCTCGAGCCCTCTTGTTAGCTCCCCTGTCTATTTGGCGGTATTGGGCGATGACGATGACGATGACGAGGGGTCACTTTGTATGCTGAGGAGGGGTTCAAACTGATCGTGGTCTGTATTTCGAAGCTTGAGACTTTGTACGACGGAATCACACAAATATGTTTGAGTCGAGGTTGCCTAAAGGATAATCACCAAACTCGGGTAATCGCCGAAAATGGAGTCTCAGGGGACTTGAAGAAAACACAGTGAAGCGGGGTTGTAAAGTTTTGAACAGAATACATAGCGTCAGTCCATGCATGAGGCCTGCAAGTTTTGCACTTGATGCAACACCTCCTAGAAGATTGATTCCTCGCTTGCGAATGGATCAATGAATACCAGGTTGTAACTGGCCTTGGTCTGATGGATTGGTGGGGCCAGTAACATAATCTTGGTATTTTCATCTCGATTTTGGGATGCTGTTTATTGAAAGGCTCTTTCTGGAGAATGCCAGCCGCTGTTAAGATACATGTAAATGCAAATATCGAATTCCTGTACGCGGCGTTTGAAAGGCTTCTTTTCTTGTCTACCCATCCATCGCGGATAACTACCGATTCACAAGAGTAGCTAGATATTGGTACAACCCTATATAACCCTACTCCATGTTCAGCTCATCCCTCCGGAATGGACTATGAATTCGGTAGCCCATGAACAGATACAGGTGAAAGTGTGAAGTGGTTCTTGTGAAGGATATCCATTTTTATTTCATCATGCGCGAGATCAAACAAAAAGGTGATGTCATGTTTGTTGAACGAGCGCTTTTAGTAGGAATACACCATTCACAAGTGATGATTGGCCGGACGGAGGAGATAGTCATGGGGTAGAATGCATTCATTCGTGGGATAGATAACTAGTAACCAACTGAGTCTATATAGCTTGGCTTAGAGGATTCCCATTTTGTATTCATTACCTCCATCCATAGGTGCTTCTGTATACCTAATGTCACACAGTGACTCCATATAATCCCTCCTGCAAGAGACCTTCCAAATATAAGTTTTTAGCGCCCATCTCCACGGAAGTTTCTTCTGTCGAGACCAGTACCATCGTCATTTAGGTAGAACATGGGAGACAGTCTCTTTTTCTTCGGGGTGGATCCTATCGATTGAATCTGGCCGTTGCTTTACATTACCTAAAAAACGTAGATATCAACCTGCCCCAACCTTAACTAATAGAGGCGAGACCGTGATCTCTGGCGCCATTTGATAGGCTGTTTCTCGTGTTCAGCTGTTGCCGAGTACACGGCATATCGATATAGTCTTTTTTAACCGCCCGCCTTAAGGCTTTATTGAGTCAGGCAACATAGTCTATAGTGATTTGCCCCGGGTCTTATCGGTTTATGTCACTGATGGAACCGGATTGCGTCGTGAGAGTTGACATCAAGGACTTAGTTAGCTTCTCTAACTTCCATCTCAATGTACCGGATACCCTTGTGACCTGAACGCTTCATAATTGTGATATTTTAGTCTCAAGGTCCCCCAGTTACCTAGTCAAGTAATCGGTAACCTCTGTCTTCTTCCTTTTATCCGGCGATATCGACGATCTGAAAGCGACCTTGCTCCTGTTGTCATCTTAAGGCTTGATAGCTTTCGGTCGATTCATTTTTCGCACATCTTTGGGTAAAGAAAGATAGTTCTAGTGGCATCCACTATGGAATATTCTACTCCAATCTATATCCAACCAACTTCCGCATCTTGATGAACATCTATGCCACCTTAGAGAATGCTTGTGGTATTGTAGTAGGCTTCGCTCTCTGTCTAGCTTTGACCTAGTGCTACTAAGTTTGCCCTTGAGTCACGGTTCTGCGTTGTACAGACAGCTTGTATCAGCTAGGATGATGTTCCGGGGAGGTAGACATCTACCACGTGTAACTTGCTCAACATTCTGAGTCAAACCCACTATAAGATGAGAACATGGCTTGCCGGAGGATCATCTGTTACAGTGACAGACGCGCTGTACAATTGTAGATAGCCTCACTTGTGACAAGTCTGATTGTAGATACACAGTGAACCATCTACCTCAAATACACCCATTTTGACATCTCTTCTATGATCTGAACTCTGTTGTGGCTAACCAACTTTAGCAGTAACAGACCGTTAATTCATCTCTCACACATAGAAGGAGTCGAGTGCATATTCGCCAAACGCTAATTGCTCTATTCATCTTGTCCAACACTTGTTTTACGCCGAATGGCCGAGGCTCTGTATGTACCTAGGTTTTGAATTATCAGTGTTGTAAAGGCTTCACTATAGAGGTATTTGGCTCGGTAGGATCGCTTTATGCATGTAGGTGGTATTTCAAAGACTACGATTGTAATGCAACACCAACTGCAACTGTCACCATTACCGCGCTTTCAGCATGTGCTTATGCGCGTCCTCATCCATACACGCACGTCTAACGCCTGGCCTCACCTAAGAAAACTGTCCGAGATGCTAGCTAGTAAGAATGATGGTGATGAACATACGTACGTTTTCGGGGACTGAGGTTGAGTGAACAGAGATCTTTCGTGGGCAAGGTGAGCTTTCTGGTTTAAATGGGGACTTCGCCCTTGCTTTTGTTTTTGAAACCTGTTCGTTCGTTGATTTAGTTATCGTTTTTTGATATATTCTGATCTGCACTACTGTCATGGTGATTGCTCGGTATCCTCTCAACTTGGCTCCAGGACGGGAGTTAATAGGCTTCATGCCCAGGGAACAATGTCTTCACTTCTGTAAGTACCTAATTATCTGGGGGTGTCCGTTACACACAATTCCGGGGGGGTTCTAGAGGCGCCGAGACGCATACATTCTCAATGAAGTTCGAACTCTTCTTGCTAACTCTATTTAGGGGATGATGAAGATTTCGCGTCTTTGATGGACGTTAGAGTAATATGGGACAACCAAAATCAACCCGTAGAGAACGAATATCGGTTTACTCCTCGCCGTCCTGTACGAGCTGGCACCAAAAGCGCTGCTTTTAGTGTGCGTGGTCCTGTAGATTCGAAGTCATATGTTTATGAACCATTCGTCCGAGGTCACAGCCAAATCCGACTCATCACTCTCTATCGTGGCTCCGGTTTAGATCATCTACGATGTACCACCAGTATTCATGATTTCCCTGATAAAGTCGGGAAATACACATGCTTGTCATACGTCTGGGGCAGTCTAAAGGGTACTATACCCATGCACTTGGACGATGGCATCATTCTCATCACGGAGAATCTCATGGCTAGTCTGTGGCATATACGCTCCAAGTCCAAGACTATCCGTATATGGATTGATGCGCTTTGTATAAACCAAGGCGACCAAGAAGAAAAGCAACACCAAGTGGGGATGATGAGGAGTTTTTATGAACACGCTGATGGTATGATTTCCTGGCTTGGTCCAGCTCAATCAGAGACAGTCTCGGTCGCCCGTGATATAACCCGTCTTTTTAAAGCCTCGGTAGAGTGGAAAAAGAATAGAGACAGCCGGCGACGTTTACTCGAGGCCTACCTCAGTGTCAACTGGGTAAACCTTCGGCCTATCTTTGATGCTACATACTGGACACGCATGTGGATCATTCAAGAAGTCGCCACACGCGGTAGATACCAAAATCTCGTTTGGCTGTATTTTAATGAACCGGACAAATCCCGCTACCCTCGCGCAAAAAGAAGTAGACAGTGGCCCAACATGAACTGCCGCAGACCAGACTACTTTCTATATGGAAAATGTAAAATTTCTCTTTGGTCCATCTTTGTTATTAGCGCCGCACTTCGCTGGTGTCGATCAGACTCTATCTTTCCAGATTACACATCCCAACAGCCAAGCATCAATTTCAATACCGACCTTTTCTGGGAAGGGAATCCCACCTTTAACAAAACTGTGGATCCATGCTCGTACAAGTTAATAGAGCGACTGATAGATTATGTCAAGTACCCTAAAAGCTTTGCCTCGGCGTATGGTGCATCTATCTCCGGCTTTCGAGTAACACAAAATCGCGACCGTCTTTTTACTCTTGCTGGACTCTACAGTGATTTTAATATCGAAGTGGATTACCAAAAACCCGACACTGAGATTGTCTTGGACATTGCCGAGAAGATTCTTAAAGCTCTTAAAGAGGATTTACAGCCATCCTTTCTCCCGTGGGAAAACCATCAGTTTCGGCCATCATTGCAAGGGAAATTATCCAAAGCTGATGTATTGGTGTCTTGGGTCCCATATGGTATGACTGTGATCCATCCAGCGAAACCATACTCTCCAGTTTGGATAACCCGCCACTCGTATGAATTCATAGGATCAAGAACAGACACATGCGAAAATATGAGGTTCGTCCGTGGTCCCAATGGGGGGAGATTGTCTACTTGCTGCATGTACCGAAAAAAGATTGTCAAATTGTTGGAATGGGGACAACATCAAGAGCTTAGACAGGCCATGGCAGCCCGTTTTGGGGGATATCAGCCTGATGATGAAGGACACAAGATACTACTTCGGTGGTTAGGTTGGCTCCCGCACGATTCAGAATGGAGTCAAAATTTAAAAGAATACTTGGATATTCAAGGTGTCAAAAGCGTCGAATTTGCTGATGCATTAGTTGAATTCTTTCGGTGGATGCCAATTAGTGGGCATAATTTCGGGATCTTATCAGATGGAAATCTTTTTGTAGGCTGTGAGTACAGTCGAATTGGTGATGAAGTGGTCCTTGTGGAGGGGATTCATAATACTTTTATAGTGCGCGAGAAGAACGAGAACGGGGATGTTATGTTTGTCGAAAAGGCAGTTTTGGTAGGAGTACATCATTCACAAGTTATTACTGACTGGAGGGAGGAGATGGTTATGGTATAGAATTTATATATTTGACGGACAAAGTTGACAAGTCACGAAGATACATATCCTTAGAAACGTTTGGTTTGTCTATTTTTGAATAGAAAGTGATTTTTTATCTACAACATATGGAATTATTTGTCTTTGTCTAACTTGATTAATCAATTATGACCCCTGGCTAAAGTTGGAAGTTAACTTTTTGTGACAAGTGTTGGTTATATCGTAAGGGGCCTACACATGCCTGGCATGAAGATAGACATTTCATGTCAGGGTTTTATATCAGAACTAGCGGTGGTCTTATAAACGAGTGATGTGAGAATACTCATATCTGTCGTGTTTAGACCTCCCAGACCAAGGCTCTCTATAGAGATCATGAGCCGGAATGACGTTGGCATTCGTGGTAGTTGTGGTCAACAAGCCGTCTTCCTTACCGCTCTCGGGACGGCACCCCTAAGATATTTCAGTATCATTTCTGTGGGACCCAAGACGCAAGCCTCTACTAGAACAATGAACAGAAGAATATATGCGGCTGTTACGGCTCACGGAATCTATCAGTCGTTTCCGCTTGCTTTTGTCCGCTTTCGTCGGGAGGCCTATCGCCAACTTGAGGCCAGCCTTATTAAGGTTGCAAGACGGGGAAATGAACTACGGCGATGATAGCCTTCAATATGACATAGAAACCACCGTCTTTGAGTCTTGCTAGTCTTTCTAGTTACAAGAAACTGCAATGAACGAACATCAATCAATCAGTCAGTTCCCAAATCGTAAATAATTTCAATTAATGTGCTGTTTTAGCCCCCATATATCCCATTCCTTATATTCAATCTTGCGAATGCCAACAATCATCTACATAGATCAACTATTTACAGAGTGAACCGGTGGTTAGGGTGATCCCAGCCTAGATGGAACTCGTACTCCTCTCTGCTCATCTTGCCCTCGTAATACTTGGGGTCAAGAAGGTAGTCGTGGGAACCATTGGCACGCTTCTTGTTCTGCCATCTCATGTAGCAAATAAGAATTATACCAAGAACGACCATCCCCAAGAGACAACCCAGGTTGATAGCGTGTCCGGTGATGTACTTAGGCGCCTCGTCAGCAATGTATGTGAACGATGACAGGAATGCCGCCGTGTTTCCAACCGTAATAACGACACCAAGAACGAGGGCACGAACATAGTGAGGAGCAGTGTTGACACTAACCCAGGCCAAAGCAAGAGGGGGAAGGGCAGCAACACCGATGCCCACGAAGAAAGTACCAGTGTACTGAAGACCGGGGCTTATCTTGTGAGGACCAGCAGACTTGGACCCAGCAAGAAGAAGGACAAAGCCAAAGGCCGCAATAGCCGAGCAGACGACCATAGGAATACCAGCACGCTTCCACCGTTGACTCCACTGCGTAATAACAATGGTAGCAATGAAAGCTACAATGTTGGGAGGGACGGTAAGAAGGTTGGCCTTAACGGGGTGGCCGGGACCAACAATGCTCTGGACGATGGTAGGAAGGAACATAATGTAACTGGTGAGAGCCTCAATGTTGAAGAAGCAAGCAACGCACATCATGAGAGTAAGAGGTTTGAAAATGGCCCGGCGACAGACATCCCATGTGAGCTTGTCGTGCTGCGTGGTGGTTCTAACTACAGGCGCACTGTGCACAGCACCCTTCTCATTGCCATTCTCAGTACTCGCGGTGTCGACCGGGGAAATCTTAACAGCTTGGTGGCGGTTATCGTTGGTAGCCATGCGAGCGATGGCAAGTTCACGCTCAGCCTCAGTGAGAAAATTGCAAGACTCAAGCGTAGAAGGGAGAGTGAAGAAAGCGAAAATACCGATGCAAATGGTAACGATTCCCTCGACAAAGAAGATCCATGACCAACCAATGTAGTTGTGGGTCTTGATACGGCCGAGGCCAGTCGCAAGAAGACCGCCAATGGCAGCTGAGATGGAGGTGCTTGAGTAGAAGATACCAGTGCGGGCAGTCAACTCGTCGGCCGTGTAAAAGAAGTTGAGGTACAGCATGACACCACCGAGGAAGAAACTCTCAGTTAATCCCATGATAATACGCATAACGCAGAGAGCAGCGTAGGACTTGACGAAGCCAGTGCATAGGGTAGCGATACCCCATGAGGTGATGACGACAGAGAGCATCAGACCGGGACCAACCTTACGGATAAGGAGGTTACCAGGGATACTGAGAATGAGGAAAGGGATGTAGTATAACATCATCATGACGTTGATACGGACACCGAAAAGCCTAAGCTCATACACCATGCCGTTAATCAATGCGTACCCAATAGCAGCACGGTCAAGATAGAACAGCATCCATCCCATGCAGATAGCAGGGAGAATCCGCCAGTCGAGTTTCCGAATGACCTTCTTCTCAAGGACAGGGTCAATCACAGCACTGGCAGTAGTAGAGGCAACAGTACTATTCGACTTCGCGACAGTCCCGACTAACGGCGCATAACTACTCCCAGTAGCCTTTTGGATGGCCTCTGGTCTCTTGGGGGGCACGGCAGTAGTTGGGGTGGCTGTGTCATTGACAGCGGCAGAAGCCGCTTCAACAGGAGTAGACATGATGGTGCTAGTTTAGGGCTGGCGGGAATTCTAGAAGGAATCTAATAGGTGGGCGAGTATAAGTTAGATCATATTCCTGACAATGAAAAAGCCCCGGTGATGCCATGTCAAACTTACCAGGTACAACGTAGATAACCTCGGACGATAAATACTTTGAAAACCAATAGCCGCGTCAGTACGAGGAACACAAACAAGCAAAAACGACATTCAAAGACCAAAGAAAACTGCGGGAAAGCCTCCGTTATAACGACCCATCAAGTGACGCCAAGCTACGCATCACAACAACGTCACACCAAACACCCTGCTACTGCCAAAGCCCGCCAGCCCGCCAGCGCATAGCAACATCCAGACGCCTCAGTATGCATGCGTCTAGAACCATGCAAGTCATATGAAACCAACCGGGTCGATAGACCCCGCCAAGGCAACCCAGACTACTCGAGGCTGCAGCACATGATGATAAACTTGTCTGTGATGGTTTTGTGGCTTGCTTTTGATAAGAACGGCACCAACAGGAGGATCCTTGGCGTACGCTTTAGGAAATTTTGCGGTTCTTTGTTGGTGATGAGGGGCTAATAAGTACCGGAATGTGATTGGATTCTTGGCATTGGGATGTATTGTTGACGCGAGTAAAGACTGGCTGAATGGAACTTGGCTTACCTTTGAGTCTAGTTGTCTTGGAAAGGCTTCAATATTCAAGGTCCAACACGGGATTTTAAAAACACTCTTGGCGAAGGAAGACTCCAAGGATGTGATGTCTATTTAGTTGGTTCAATCAATACAAGAACTAACATGCATGTATCCAACCCACATCACTCGATGTTTTGTCCCTTCTTATACTCGATAGATGGTTCTGCATCGCCACCAAGTCACCTCGCCAGCTGGCGTACATAACAAGCCTACATGATAATACCACACCTTCAAAAATAACGTGATCGAGAAGACTCCGAAGGTCACCCCCATACGTCTCATCCCATCCACATCTCACAACATGGACTTGACTCATGCATGTTCCAGACGGGCCTCTTCTGAAGAATTAAGGGGGATGTGCCTCCGCCAAAAATGGACTCTTCTCGATCCCGATTGTCCCCGTCTTCCAAGACAACCGGCTGGAAACACGCCACCAGACGACCCCACTGAAAAGATAGGAAAAGATAATTTGTAGTCAGTCACTAGCTCGCAGTTGACGTTGGAACTCTGTACATGTTTGGTATCTTGATCCTCTACTCCTCCGACTCCTATGTACCCCATCCTTCCTCGCGCCTTCCTTGCCACGCCAGGCTGCTGTGGCTCCGTCACATCGGTATCGGCGTTGGACTGCAGGTCACGACAGCCTATATTCTAGGAAGACAGTATCGGGGTTTTGGACGGCTGCATGGCACGTCGGTTCAACGTTGTACATCTTTTACTGTCCCCTTGGTTGGTGTCCCCCCACAGTGACAGCTGGAGTTGGTAGGACGTTGGCGACACACTGCAGTTGTTTGCACGCAAGCTCTCTATCTATTCTATTGTTTCCAAATTGATTTTTCCCTCGACCAGTGTGTGTGTGTGTGTGTGTGTGCCAAGCCATGCTTTTGCCATGGCCCAGCAAGACCCACGCACTTTGTGTGTATGTGTGTTACACAGATACCTAGTGCAATGGTTTCGCGAAACCAGGCATTCTTTTACACACCAGTAACAAACAAATATATGGGAATTGGCAAATGCCCACCACTTCAGCCTGGCAATAAAACATGTTTCTAGCATACCCTGGGTGATGTTCAGTCTATCTACCATACAGCAAGACCATGTTCTTCCGCACATCTCCTTGTAAATGCGCCGTTCCGAAACCTGCAGCGTCTTTCGCTTGTAGCGGCCAACCATCGCGTGCGCTTGACGGCCACCCGCAGATCGGGTTTCCACCTACCAACCCGATAACACATATTTTTTACCCCTCACCGCGCGGAATATGGACCTTCTACAGACGGTGTTTAAGACACTTCGCTCCCAGTCAGGCGCTTTCTAAATCTGGGTATACAGACAGCTACCGGGTGCCAAGTACACTGATTAGCATAGCTCTCATTGGTTGGAAGTCTTCAGCACGCGGGGTCTCAGAAAAACAAACGGGGCTGGTGTGGGTTTGTGTGGGTTTGTGTCGTGGGTTCGATCTGG
This sequence comes from Huntiella moniliformis, assembly GCA_000712465.1. Taxonomy (NCBI): domain Eukaryota; kingdom Fungi; phylum Ascomycota; class Sordariomycetes; order Microascales; family Ceratocystidaceae; genus Huntiella; species Huntiella moniliformis. Next base: position 101,135 of record JMSH01000048.1, read on the forward strand.
TTGGCGGGTGGGTGGCGACTGGGACGGTGGATGCCGTGCGGTACATGAGTGATCAGAGACATGACACCAGGCCAGACGTTTAATATGCCGACGTTGTCGTGGTTCTTTTGTTGATTACTACTGCCCTGTGTGGGTAGGTTTTGAACACTATTGTGGATTTTGTACCGTAATTTAGGGTCACTCCCGCTACGGGAATTCCCGTTTTGTGTCGGGACATGGGATTAGCCGTCATCCATCGGGAGTGAAGATTACCCGGCCGCACCTTCCTCTATCACCGATGACCGGAGCATCTACCCCACACTTTGGTATTCTGTAGTGTTCTACGCCGCTGGAGGTTCTTGCATTGTTCTATCCCAAAGTAGAGTAGGTACCTGGATGGTTTTCTTGGGTGTTTATCTTTCTTCCTGGGGTTTTTTCCAGATTCCCAAACTCTCTTCTTCTTTTTTCCTGACATCACCCAAATTCATCGTTTTTATCACTTTTGTCATTATGATTTATCAGAATTTGCCTGTTTTTCATCGAAACAGATGAGTATTATTTTTTGTTAGTATCTTTACGATGCTCTTCTTCTTCTTGTAGATGATTTGTGGCTATTGCTGATGCCTCAAAATCATCAGTTTGTTTACCATCATTGTTTCATCGATTTTCATCGACCATCTTCAGTTAATCCATCTCTGAGCACATGTATTCAATGGTTTGAATATTCAACCTATTATCTGCCTATTTGTTGTGTTGTATACAGGCCGTCTTGTTCCACTTTGAGTTGTTCTTATGCTCCTGTGTTTACAAGTACCATTTTACACAATGCTAAACAACAGATGTAGGGTTTTTCTATCTTCTTTAGGCTGAACCCACATCCCGAGTACCGATGTCAACAATACTGGTGTATGGATCAGCTGTCCGTTTGCAGCGTAACTTCATCGCCAGTCGCTTGTGCTCATTATCCAGGTGCTGAGTCGCCTTGCCCTTCAAAATCTTATGCTTCAAATCCCCATCACTAGGCTTAAATGGGTGCCTAACCTTGACAAACAAATACACCTGTTTCTCAGTAGAAGCAGGCGGCCCTTTGTTCCCATGGCTTTCTTTTTCTCTCAAAGGGGAAAGTCGGCGTAGGTGTTTTTGATAGTCGGGCATCTACTCTGCCATGGTCCTCGATGATATGCAATGACCATCCTCAGTGGTGTCTGTTTACTGTTTTAACGTAAGTGACTGTCTTTTCTGTTTTACGGTTCAGGTCACTAACATAAGTTTACAATGGTGTAGAGGTTGGCTATAGGCCTAAGGCATAGTGGGTTGAAGATATGGTCCAATAGGAAGTCGGTATGCGGCTTCCATGATGACGGCATACGTCTGTTGTTACTAGATTTTGAGTATCTTGTTAGCTGTGGTGTTTTAAACGAGATCAGAGGAGGTGATTCTTGTTCTCTTCTTCTCTTTTTTCTTCATCCTGAATGTTGGGATCTCAACAACACTCTAGCCAAGACTAGCAATACCAAGTGAGTCGATGGAAATACATGAAAGACGGTTAGCAATATTATCGATGCTAACATAGGTGTATTAGAATGATCAACGACTACGCTATTGAAGACGGTCTCAATAACACGGACCCCACTGGCATCGACCTCGATGGCGAACCGGTGTATGCGCTCCCGGCTCTTGTTCCTGGCGTCAGCGATATTCTTGAAGTGGAAGACGATATAATGTATTTTTATTCGTCCTCAGATGAGAGTTCGGAGGCTGGTGAGGTTGTTATTGAGGCTGAGGTGACTACGGGTTGGACTCCGGCGCGGATCGAGGCTTGTTTGCGTGAGCTGGGCCGTGATTTTGAAAGAGGACAATCTGAGCCTTTCTTCCCCACTGAGACGGTTACTCGCAGATTGGCCGTGGCCAGAATGGTTCGGGAGTATGGAGAACGCGTTCGCGGTCTTTCCCCTGTGAAGGAAGACGAGGGTAATGGAAACGAAGAGCGGTCTACTCCTTCTGAGGAACGGGTGTATTCGTTTGTCAAGGTTTGGCACACGTTTGAGCACAGTGATGGGGGTCTGAAGCGTAAGGTTTCGAAGGGAAAGGCGAGCCAGCACTTGAAGAATGCGCGCAAGCGGCTGGCGATGAAGTTACGGAGTGACGGATTATCTGGTCGGCACAGCAGTGTTGTTGCTCTTGCAACTTTGGATGCGGGGGCTAATGTACTTTCAGCGGAGATGATTGCTGAGCTTCGGCGCCGGTATGTTGGGCGGTCTGCGTAAGATAAGCCAGGACTTTTCTTTCTTGTGATGGAGTTTGGTAGGAGATTAATACAACTCTGTTGATGAAATTTTGGAGATTTGGTGATGTCGTTGATTGATTATTTAGTAGAGTCCCGGTGATGTCGTTGATGTTGTTGTTGTTGTTGGATGTAGCATGAAAGGGTTAGTTGTGGATTAACCCTAGGTTATATTTGGGGGGTGAGTGATGTAATTTCATGCAATGCTACGACGGCAGGTTATGTGTTTGTGTAGATACAATTAGGATTAGTTGGAGAAAAAGAAGAAGCGACTTTGCATGTTGCATTGAATAGTATGTATATGTATTGTATGTTTAGATGTTTGCTATGGTGATGAGTCTGTGTGTTTAGTACTAGTGTGGGGATAGGCAGACGGGGAAAGGAAGGTCAAGTCAAAGAAACAAAACAAAGAAGGTTATGTTGTATATCAGAGCACAGCGGTGAGTGTTTTTTCTTTTCTTTTCTTCGGTTCTTTTCTTTTCAATAAAAGGTGGAGAAGAGAAGACAAGAGAAGCATGAACTTTCAGAGATTGAAGATCCCCGCATTTTATGTCACGGGAGATGATTGAATTGACGGGGAATTCTTTTGACGGCGGAGAATTAAGATGTTTTCTTTTATAATGGAGGGGCGGAGGATGACGCCGAGATGTTCGGAGTTCGGATTTGTTGGTGTTTTTTAGTAGGTGGGAGGAAGTGATGACCGAGATTTTGTTTGGTTTGATCATGGGGAGGGGAGGATTTCTTACTGTCTGTATGGTTTTTTAGTCTGTATAGACATGGGCTTTTGTTGGTTCGGTTCTTGATGGATTAAATGTGATAGTCTGGGGGAGATAACTACAGGGTGTATTTAGGCTGAATTGGTTGACGAGACGAGAGTATTAAGACGGATGGGGAATATGCTCCGATGACTTGTTTGGAATGGTGACGTGTATGTATGTGAATGAGTAGTCCAATCATTTAGAGTGTACATACTGTTGTTCTCTGTTTAAAGATGAAGGTCCTAAATCCGGGGTTTCCCCATTTCTCATGCTGACTAGAGGAATCCACAAGAAACGCACAAGCACATTTCTTCATTGCCCCAGACTTTTTGTAGCCGCCCTGTGTCTGTGTAGACAAGCAAAGTAAAGCATACAAACAGACAGGCTTACAAAGTGGATTATAAAAAATATGCAGTACTGTGGCAGGTAATTCGCATAGACTTGGACGATGTAACGCGACAGAATAGAGAAGACAAATGGACTTCTGATGGAGTCGGGTTATTTGCATGTGACGAAGAGGCCGGCGGCAAGCGGATTGATGAGGGGACTAGGAAAGAAAGATGAAGCGATGGTGTACGAAGTGTCTTACGGCGCATCGGGTTACCGGTTTGGTGATAGGTACGATTTGATTAGGAAACGCAGATGCGATAAGTTATCTACGTATGACAATTATGATTCGATGGATTTTAGAGATGGGATTGTATGTATGTATAGAAGAAAGTAACGTGAGAAAGAGAAGTATCACCAAGTTATATATGTGTGTACTCCCGAGTCCGGTAACGGCGAATGCGAAATGGATGGGTGAACGGACGAACGGACGGAAAGAGGTTGTTTTCTCGTTGGACAATGTCTGTGTCTGTGTGGATTATATGGCAAGTATTGTGAGATGAATGTTCATGTCAAGCTTTTGTTTTTTTACACACAAACACGTCAATCTAATTCATTCGTCATGATTTGTTTGTTATAACGCGTTCATACTTTTCTTTTACTGAGGTAGTTAATCATGATTTCACGCTAGAATATTCCCTTTGTCATGGAATCGGGTCAAATTACTGATTAGGGTTAGTGCGTAAGTCGTCAATGGATTTGATTTGCGGGGTGGCTTATGTGGAGGAAGGAGGGAGGGATAAAGTCTCATGAGCCTTTAAAGTGATTTGTATAGACTAAAGAAGGCTGTGTTTTTTTTTTTCATGAAAACCGACAGGAAGACGCAGATGAAGAAGAAGAGTTTTTCAATGATCAAGCCACCTTTATAAAGAGATGCCTAGATGATGTTATGATATAGTTTTATTCAAAAATCCATCGTACGCTCCTGATGTGAGTATGGGGAGATGGACAAGGATACACAATGAGGAGATTGAGCAAAGCATTTTGTGGGGTTAAAGTTGGTCAAAGTGTCTTTTTTTGGAGAGAGACATATAGAGAGTAAATAGAGACAACAGAACAAGATTATTAAGGGACTGACTGACTTAGTGTTAGCTGTTAATACGCTGTAGAGTGTAGTGAAAAGTTACTGATCAGTATAGTCTGATTTGGACTTCCTAATTTGGAGGGATTGCGTGACTTGTTTCTAGGTTGATTTGAAGGACTTGAGATTTCAAGGGTATATCTAACGTATGTAAGTATATCTGATTTTAAGGATAGACATACATATGTAGATAGAATACGACTCCACGCCAACTCAAAATGACCCATCTCCATCATTTCAACGGACCGAATACACTCCATCATCATCATCAAAAATGCAGGTCCCATACATTTCTCACTCTTCTCATCCCCAGACAAAACCACGGCCACCCCCACAAGGATTCAAATCCTTCAAAACTATGTACTGCGGTATCCGTGGGAATAATGACCTCGACGGAGAACAAGTCTACTAGCTACCTTAGCTTATTCTCATACATTGATTTTTTTTTCGACTGTTTGGGAAATAGCGCGCCTGGATTTTGAAGAGGGAGGGAGGGATTGATGGGGGGTGGTATTGGCTCGTTGGGGAAAAAGTGGATTCATATATATCCTGACCTTCTTCTTTTCTATCGGTTTGTTGGTTCACTTTTGTTTTTCTTTTTTTCGTTTTTTTTGGTGCATATTTTCATCTTTTTTGTTTTACTTACATACTTACATATACATAACCGACACAGACTCTCCACTAAATCATACATACATACATCATCATCAAAATGGACCCTCCTAAACCAACAAAATCAACCCCCTCAATCAAAAGAGCTTGCGACGCATGTCATCGTCGAAAAGTAAAATGCGACGGCCTCAACCCCTGCCGGAACTGCAACGCCTCACAACTAACATGCACCTACAACGCCATTCCTCAAAAGAAAGGACCTAAAGGGTCTCGCGCCAAAGTCATTTCCGAGCTCAGAGAGACTCAAAGACAAACTACCTTTCTAGCCCGTTTACACGCCCAACTTACACAACGACAACCACCTGTTCTTCCGCCGCCGGGATGTCGACCTGTTCCGGGATATCTACCTGGAGATTTGGTGAAAGGCTGTGTTGGATTCTTCTTTGAACGCTGTTATGGATATTTACCGATTTTGGAACATGCGAGAGTTGTTAAGATGCAGGAGGACATGGAGACAAGTCCTGAGTCGTATTCCCTTTTGGCCGCCTTGTGTGCCTTTGTACTGCATCAGCCTGGCGCACATCTTCCGGGCTTGGAGTTATATTGTCTTGAGAATGCGCCGGGTGCTAACTTTGCCGCGGCGGAGATGTTGCTTGACGAGGCCGTTAGAGTAAGAAGGGCGTATGATTATTTGGCAGAACCATCGTTGGCTACCATGGTTACTTCGTTTTTCATGAGTGCCTGTTGTAGAATGTTGGGATTGAAGGAGAGAAGTTGGTTCTATTTGAGAGAGACTTCTACCATGTGTCTTATGGTGGGAATGGATAAGGAGGAGACTTACACTGAAAGTGCTTGGTCAGCACCCGAGATTCAAAGAAGAAGGTGTTTATACTGGCAAGTCTTTGCTACAGAGAGGTAAGTCCCACCATATAAGTCATGATTCAACTTCACATACTAACAATCACTAGATTACTCGCTCTCCAATTAAACCACCCAATTTCCCTTCCACCCAGCATATCCAAACCGGAAAGCACCGACGAACTCGGCACCCAACTAACCTCCTTCACCTCCCTAATTTCCTTATCCCGCCCTCTCGAAGAAACAATAATAACTCTCTGGAAGAAACTTCGTCTCGCCACACCCCCCAGCAAACTATCCGATCTCCAACGCGCCCTATCAAATCTCGTAGCTACTCTCGGCCCCGCAGACTCCCTTACAACATTCGCCGATGCCGATGCTATTGAAAACTGGCTAGGTCATTTAACCTGGGGTTTCCGGAATGCCAGTATGCATAACCCTGATGGTGCGCCGTTTACCGATGTTTGTGCTGAGATTCTCTCGGCTTTGGCGGGGGAGTTCCCGGAGCAGGGTATGGAGATTATGGGGAACGCCGTTTTGGAAGCTATTTTGACTATGGCACAGGCGGCTATTGCTGCGCTTTGTGCCCGTGGGGTTTCGGCGTCAAGAGCCTCGGGGGAGCCAGGGACCTTGATGAAGGGGCTTTTAGAAACCTTGGGAGCCGTAAGAATGGGGAATACTCGATTCATCCCCATGGTATTTTTCCAACTAGTCGACGTATTAGCTCTCCTCTGCGACCCTCTTGTCCCGGGTGTTCCTGACGTGTTAGCATCCATGGACATGTTCGACGGCTTCAGTACCGCTGGAGTCCCCCAAGGTCAAGAAGGCATGTTCCCCGTTGGAGACCCCGCACCACAAACACAACCCAGCACATCTCCATATGAAAATGCCTCGCCGACAAGTCTCTCCTCTGGCGGTCTAGATATGTCCCATGGGAGTCTCTCCGATTTTGGAATTCCAGAGGAATTACTAGCCATGCAACAACAGTCACGACCACCAACACAATGTCTTCCCGCCCAGACAATCCCACCAACTCAGCCAACCCAGCCACAACGACAACTTCCTAATATGCATATGCCCATGATGATGGGAACTCAACAATCTATCCCGCAACTCCCCTTACCACCAGCTCCACCGGTTGCTCCACAACAACATATCTTTAAGAATGAGCTTACACCCAGCCAAGCCCTACGACAACCGCCGGCTTATCAAGGGTATATCCCCGGGGAACAGCGTGGATCGGTCGTTAGTATGACGGGGTACACGTTACAAAGTCCCACGGGTCTAAACGGATCGATTCCAGAGTTGGAGAATTTATTTCCTATGATGTAGATGTAGAAAAAGTTTCTTATGTACTTATTGATTAATGTGCTATTATATTACAACATCCAATTACAATTTACTTCCATCTTTCAAGCCCGTTGCCGCACCACTCATGAACGGGCCAGTGACATCCCGTGATTGTCCCTTTCCTTGCTTAATATTGACGATGCCTTGACCACCGCCGTCAGCCCACCATTCAACCGCGCCAACCTCCCTTTCAACATCCAACTCCCCAGATTCCAAAAGTTCCCAGAACCGTCCAACAACCCCCTTTTGCAATACCGGGTCTTTAACACCCTCAATTGCCGTAGACACCAATCCAAGCCACTCTTTAACCAGATGAGCTGGTAACGCAGGAATACTATCAATCAGCCCCAACAACATGGTCGTCTGCTCACTAACCGGGAAACTAGGCGCGTCGCCAGTTTTTGTTGGTGGTAGCGGTGTAGTGTTGACACCGGGGGATGTAGCCCTGTATAGTAGCGTCTCTGATAATGCTTCTGATAGGCCTGGGGCTACCTTTGATGCGGGTGATGGTGGGGCGAGAAGACTGGATAACGTCCGGATGGCAAGTCTGAATTGCCGAGGGGTGAGGGACGTGGGGAAGAAGGAGAGGAGAATGTGGACGTAGCTGGGGAGGAGGTCTGGGACTATGGGTGAGTGAATTGGGGTTTTCAATAGGGCAAGGTGGGTTGAATGGGCTGATTCGAAGATAGAATGTGTCAAGGGGGATACAGGAGCCTGTGAGATATACCGAGTGGTAACCGGTAAAAGCAACCTATCAACATCCACCCTAGAAAGGAACGGAGGAAGAGACTCAGAAAGGTCCAGATAAAATAACGTCAAAAGCAGACTTGGAACCGACGTATCCTGTGATGGCAAGATACTTTCCAAGAACGAAGAAGCCAAACCAGCTGTAGACGACAAAAGATCAATCGACGCCAAATACGCAAACTTATATATCTGGAACTCGGAATTTCCATCCCGCTGCGCAATAAAGAATAGATTCCTCAGAATCCTCAATGTTCCAGCCCCGATATGGCCCCCGGATGTCCCGAGATATCGGAGACGATGGTCGACTACTGTTCTGGCCATTATAGCGTGGAGAACCGCAGAGATGGCGAAGAGGGTCTTTTGGAGGAGGTTGTTTACCATTGGGACGAGGACTTCGAATGTGGATTTTCCGAGACGGAGGGGGTATGCGGCTGGTTCAATTCCTGCGAGGGGGGTGGAGTTCCATGACGTGTGTAATGCCTCGGAGAAATCTAAGAGCGACTTCTGTCCCGTAAGGACAGTCGCGGGGTCGACATGCTCCACGGCGAACGTCAATACCCTCGACAACGCACCTAGATTCCCCACCAAAGCAGACGTAGTAACTCCCTTCAACATCCCAAACGAAGCAGTCTTCTCATCCAACTCCAACATCCCTCCTACCTCTTTAAAATCCCTACTCATCGCTCTTAAGAACCCTCCATCCTGCAAGCCATACGGTCCTCTCAAAGCCTCAATAGCCACAGGCAATAATCCCCCCAGATTAAGCAACCTCCGCGCGCCCTCTCCAATCTCACCAAACGCCCACGAAACACCCAAAACAATCGACGCCAACGCGACCTGACCGTCCTGCGCAGGTCTATACAGCGCGCGATTCGCCGCTTCCACAAGACGCATCTCAACCTGGATGTGTGTCGCCTGGTCAAGCGGTCTTGTTGCCGTGGTAGCTGTTGATAACCCGAGGAGTAACCCGGCTAAGACAAGGACATGTTGCCATGGGGCGGCGCGGTTGTCAAGACTGGATACGATGGTTTTGGCGTACGTGGTGCATGTTAGGCCGGCGGGTGTGGAGACCCCGTTACTAACGAATGTTCCGGCGCGGACGCGTTGCGCGGCGGTGTGGTGGATAGAAAGGAGGGCTAACGATGGAGAGAGACCGGGTTGCGAGTGCCATAGGGCTGGTGAAAGTAAGATGTGGGTTGATAAGAGCGATAGGTTTAGCGGGTTAGATAGGGTCGGGAGAAGGTGAGCTGCCGTGCCGTGGAGCTGTGGTGTTATATGCGCCGGCTGAGGCGTCTGAAGTAGCGGTAAAAGCTGATTCAACAGCGGAAGAGTCGTAGGCGGGAGATTCACTTGGCTGGCCATTTTGCCGATATATTGTAAAGAGTGAATATCGCAAGTCCAATTATCATGGCGCATCAACATTCCTCGGTCGCGACATATTCCCCAATTCCACCCCTGTAAATATCCGAAAATCACCCGGCGCAGGCCATCTCACGACCGTCTACCAATTCATCGGGAAGATCGACTCCAAACTACCATCAAATATGGACTTGTTAGATAACGACTCGCTGACTTTTCCTCCGCCGGGATATCACCCGCCGGGGTTTCCGTCGTTGGCGTGGCGGGTACGTGATAATACGGCTGATAAGAGGTATAGTCTGTTCTATCTACGCGATATTTGGTGGTTCACTACTATTTGGACGTTGATCCTGTTCTTGGTATTTCATCTTGGAGCGTCTTTATTGGCTTGTCTTATGTCTGGGGAGAAGAGGCGTGCTTGGAAGTTTATATGGTTAGGCCCGTTGATTTATTGCGGGGTTGCGGCGATTCAGGGCATGTTTGTGGGGAGTGTCACGGGATTGTTGTAAGTTATTCGGTAAGGTGAATGGACTGTACTAACAATAGTAGACTTGGTGCTGTTTATCGGTCTGCATATTTTTATATGTCGCCGTGGATTCCGTTTGTTTGGGCCTGGATTAATGTCCTTGTTATATTATTATCCTCGTTTAGTATCCAAGGTGGTCTCTAACTACTTCTTGTAAACAACGTCTCTCTCAACCCAATCATTCTGTTCCTCGTCCCAACGAACACCTAAATCCCGAACAATCTTGGCCGGATTCCCCGCCACCACAACACCCTCCGGCACATCCTTAGTAACCACGCTGCCAGCACCAACGGTACTTCCATTCCCGATAGTCACACCCGGCAGGACAATAACGTTCCCGCCAATCCAGCAGCCACGTCCAATAACGATGGGCTTTCCACCTTCCGGGCCAGATGTGCCCTGGCGGACTCGCGGGTCGAGAGGGTGTGTAGCGGCGTAGAAACTACAGTTTGGACCCACGAGGGTCTCCGCACCGATGGTTATAGGACAGGTATCTAGGAAGATGGTGTTGAAGTTGAGGAATACGCGGGGTCCGAGTTTGACGTTCCAGCCATGGTCGGCGGTAAGTGGGGCTTCAATCCACGGGAGATGAGATAGTTGTGCGTCATCTTCTTCCTGGGAGGGCAGCTTGGCGGGGAGAGGCTCAGTGACTTTGAAGATTCTGGGAATGTTAGTTGTTTGGTTTTGGAGTTGAGATAGAAGGGCTTACTGGTTCAATACTTCCAAACGCTCCCGACGAGTGGCTTCACTCATGGCATTGTATTTCTTGCAGAGTCTGCTACAATCTTCCCGTGACTTGATCAAGTTAGGCACGAAAGCGTAATATAACTCCCCATCAACCATGCGTCTAAGATTCTCCTCCGCATCGATCGTTTCACTTCCATTTGCAGCCATCTTGTTTGGTTTTTGGGATTTCTTGGGTGATTGATAAGATCAAGAACAAAGTCAAGTTCTATTGCAAACCCCGCATTATATAAAGACACGGTATGTACAAACACACTTATGTATGTAGGTAATGAATACGATATATTACACACTAACACCTTCCTACGGTATTAACCGATCGTAATGTGGGGGAGGGTTAGGGTTAATGGTTACGGATGGTAATCAATCAGGGCGATTTTTTGGAGATTTAGGATTCACTTGAAGGATTGAAACGATTTGGTGCTTATTAAGTGGGCGGATAGAATAGAGTAGTCAGATATGTCAATCAGCTGATGAATAGGAAGATTATGAAGAATTTATCTGCAGTCTATATAGCAATTCAGTGAACCCCCAAAAAACCCAAAAGAGTACCTATACAAGCCCTCATCACGCGCCTGTCATCTCCAACCGCATGAAACACAAACAGACCAATGGACCAACCAGCCAACCAGGATTCTCGGTATATAAAAGCCAGAAATAGGATTTCTTCGGGACCACCCAAGCTCAAGGGGAGGAATATTTTGTGGATTGACATGTGATTTAGCAATCGAGAAATCCTCAGAATCGCCCCAGTAAATGGGATCATTGTTAAATCTCAAAACTAAAGAAGGTACAGACACGCGCTTGCGACTGCCTATATACAAGTTCTTGATTTTCTCTTGGGTTTTCTTGATTCGTACAACCGATCAGACGCCATCCATGGTTCAGCTACACTAGACTGTGATGGATTTTAATTCTTTTTTCTTCAACTTGCACTTGTGATTTGCTTTTACTCCAATTTTTATTGTTTCTGTTCTGGGTTGTCGAATATACCCCACTACGCTACCGTTATTGTTACGGAACCTCAACCTAACGCCTAATATCATCCATATTATCCAAATACGGGAACCACGGTGAATATCCATACGTACATACAATGTAAGCCTTATTCTCATCGACCTCCAACGCGTTGCATGGCTCCCTGGAAGCTGTTATGCATGTGGACTAACCTGGAACTCTAGCTTGTACTATCCTACCACAGACCGCCTCATTCAAATTCATCTTGAAATACACGGAAACATAGATATTTAGCATTCACACCTTCACAGCATCTACTCAGATATTCTACGATCCAATCAACAACAACTTTTCATCAGCATTCATACAACAACATGCCTGAACGATCAACCCCACTAGTCCGGCCCATCCCCCGGCGACCAGCCCTCTTCCACCTCTCCACACCGACTCCCCCACCTGAAGCCCCCGAGACCTCTTCAATTCCACGCTTCCTACAAACCTTCAACAACGACCCAACTACTCCACGAACTCCCTCATCGCCCATGTTGAAGAGTTCCGGCTCATCCTTTTTTAACCTCCAGAAAGTCAATATGAGTCTGTCGTTAGGTCTCCCGACTACAGCGTTGGGCAATACATCGACACTAGGGGGCATTTTCTCGCCGAGTTTGACGGAGGTGGATAGGTTTTTTGAAGAGCCCGGGACGCCTGGGACTCCGGGGGCTGCGGGGGTGGATGATGCGACTTATGAGGTTATTAGGAAGAGGTCTAGATTACGTTATCAACAAGAGACTCCGTTGGGTGTTGATGACTCGGGATTGATTAACACGGAGTCTTCAGAGAAGAAATCTGATGGTCACTGGTTCACATCATTATCCCTCCCATTACGAGTCGTCGTCCTCTTCACTCTTGGAGCCGCTTATGGAAACGTCCTATCCTCGGTACATAAAGCCCCAACCAACTCTACAAACTGGTTCTATCTCACCATTTGGGGTCTCGTCGGTGTGACTCTAGGAATTACTTTGCCTTGGTTCGATAGGACCTGGGATGAGTTATTCGGTGATGATATCCCCGTGTCCAAGGACATTACCGGCGTGGCTACCCGGGAGGTAGATCCACTGAAGGAATGGACCAATGCTATGCGCAGTGTAGCGGCTTTTATCGGGATTATCTTTGCCATTGTAAGTTCCTTCTTCACCATATCTTTTCTACATACTAACATCACCAGCGTCGTCTTCCATGGGACTCTACCCTCCAAGCAACCATCTCATTAGCTCTCGTCAACCCCTTCCTATGGTACATAATCGACCGATCCACTCCTGGTCTTCTCCTCTCCACATTCCTCGGCACCGTCGGTCCCGCCCTATTGATGGGCATCAACCCAGGTATCCTCCCCGCCCCGATATCCCCCGAGCGTATGGCTGCAAACTGTTCATTCGCCGTTGGTAACTTTGACGGCGAAGATATGTTTGCGTTTTTGACGCGGGGGAGTCACGGGTTAGAATGGCTTGAACAGGGTGTATGGACCGGCAGTGTCTTGTTTTGTTGTGCTGTTTGTCTAGGGAATGTGGGGAGAAGAATGGTGGGTGCTTTATAGATTTCTTTTGATAGAGTAGCGTTTTTCAACATTATGATGAGGTCCTTTTAACAAGGCTATGACATTTCAATATACTTTCTTTACTAAATACATTCTCTACTCCTCGTCACTACCACTATCACTCTCCTCCATCTCATCCTCACTATCTTCCAATCCCTCAGGTCTCTTCATCATGACAAACGCTTCTAAGCAGGTAATTCTGTTTTGCGTCTCATACTTACCCACCATAGTCCCCACCTTCTTCCCCACAACAACCTCGCCACGTCCCTCCTTCTCCAAAATAGGCTCCGCTCTCTCCGGCACCTCCGGCAAAGAAAGTTCCTCCTCAGTGACATTCCACACTCTAACAACCCCATCACTTCCACCCGTAACCACAACATACGACCCCCCCGGCGCCCTCATAATCTTAAAATCCTTAATCCGTCCCTGCACACCCGCCTCCTTCCCACCCAACTGCGCAACCATCCGCGCCGTAGGCCACACCTCCTTCTGCTCCGGCACGGGATCCTCCGAATTGCGTTTCACCCGCGCGGCTGACGCGTCGGCCGGGAGGAGATAATCTGACCGGGTGGTGTAGAATAGGATTCTGCCGTCCTCGGTAGATACGGCGAGGAGACAGTCGGGGACGTTGTTGCTGGTGATGTGGACGGTGGATACCTGGTGGATTTTGGTGCGCAGACGACCGAGTACTGTGCATTGGATTTGGGCACGGTAGTTGAAGACTGCGAGGTCGGATTGGAAGGCTACGACGTATTGATCGGGCATAGGCTTCAAGGCTTCTTCGCCCTCGGTTTCAAAGACTTCATAGTTAGGAATCCACTTGCCCAGTCTCTTCCGGATGGAAACAACCCGTGGGTTCTCCTTATCAGCCACAGGCAAGTACGGCGTCGCCCAACGAACCTTAACACCCTCACCGGTAGAGAATCTCGACTCCCCAACCTGCATTAACAAGTCCGGGACAAACGCCAATTTACTCTTAACCAGCTCACCACGCACATTATTCCACAATCTCAACAATCTCTCACCCTTGGCAACACTCAACATGACAGTTCCCGACGGCGAGAAAACAAAGTCATTAGCACCCGCCGGCTCATTCCCAAACACCGCCGTATCACCCGACGGTCTCCCCTCCGAGCGCGGCCGCTTCACCTTCATCTGTTGCAGAAGCTGCCAATCCCGAGTTCTCGTCACCGCAATAGTGGCGTCTTCAGCGGCCGAGTAGAGTTTGTATCTCGTTGGGAAAACCAGCTTTGTGACCGACGATGAATGATGTAACAAGGAGCCGACCTCCCTATTCTTTCTATCCTCCTTGATAGGTCTAGGAGCCAACAACGCCAAAAGCTTCTCATCCTTATCTCCATTATTCCCCTGTTTCGGCTCATGTGCCGAGAGCGAATAGACATTAACCCTCTCATCGGTCGACCCCGACGCCAAAAGGACTCTCCCCCCCTTCCCATTCTTCGCCTCCGTAGGCGGCGCCACCGCCAAACATCTCACAGCCGAGCCATGCGCATTAAAAAGGAACGAATCGGCAAAACCCGCCGTCTGCCCATCCACCCGGGCGATTATCCCGTGTAAAACCCGATCATAAGACCCCGTGGCAATCTGAATCGAGAAGGGCCCGTCAAACTGTTCCGGCGCCGAAACCGTAGGATCGAGAATCAACGGGCCGGTTTTAACAGGCTTCTCGGCCTTTTCCTTCTTCTTCAACGGCACATTGTTGGAGGACGATGCCGCTGTAGCTGAAAACTTCTTGTTCGCGAGACTCTTGGAAACGGCGGCGGACTTCTTCGAGAGGGTGGATTTGGGGGTTGTCGTGTTCTTTTTAACTGATGCCTTGGTCGATGTGTTTTTCGAGAGAATCGACTTCGGGGCGGCTTTCTTCCCGCCGTTACCGGATTTGGTGTTCTTGCCCATTTTGTCGTTGGTTGTCTTAACAATTAACCATGTCACGTCTAAAAAAGTTCACGATATTTTCTACCTGATAACTTTTTTCACCCTTGTTCCTTATCGATAACGCCCCACTTCATTCCTGAATCCTGCAACAATCCTTCCGAGTCTATATCGTGTAACCATTCATTTTAACTTCACAAACACTCTCATTGAATAACATATCAATAAACGTAACATAACTTAAACAAGTCATTACTCATCAGTCACCGCCCTTAAACACCGGCCTCCTATTTCTTATCCAAGTCCATATCAACCATCTCAAGCGCATCCAAACTCGGGTACCGCTTCGAAAAGTCACCCAACAAATCTACCTCACCCCGTGCATTCCCCGTCGGAATCACTGGCTGTGCCGGCCCCAAAACCTTGGTAGGTGACGTCCGTCCTGTAGGCGTCCCATTCAAATGGCCCGGCTTCTTTGGCGCAACTGGTTTTGCTCCCGACCCTGTACCCACCGCCCGGACACTGTCAAATTTACTATTAAGCAAGGTTTCTGAAGTCTTGACCCGAACCGGCTTTCGTGGAATCTCGGGCTTGTTGGGGCTAACTGGCTGCGCAGGCGCCCCAGTATCCGTGTATCTCCCATATCCTTGCGCCGTCCGCTGAACCGGTGCCGCGCGCTGTTCATCAGACAAGAGACTCTGCACCCTGTTCTGAATCGAAGTTGCCCGTGGCACCCCACCAGCATTGGACGGTGGTGTGATCGGTCCAGCAGATGATGTTCCTCCACGCACCCGCATCTTGTATTCCGCCTGTGCTGCCTCTACGCGCTTTTCCTCGTCGGCCAACTGCTGTCTTTCAAACTCGCGACGCATCTCTGGCGTCATGTTGTCAGCCTCGGGGTCCTTGCCATCATCCGAACGTCCATCCGTAGCTTCTGATCCTGCAATAGGCGTCAACAACAGGTCGCGCGCCTCTTTCATAGGTGACGGTGTGCGCGCCGATGGGTTTTGATGGTCCGAACTGTGATGGCTTTCGAACCGCTTAAAGGCATCGCTAAATTTACCCGCCAGAATGTTCTTCCCGCCAGAAAGCGAAAAACTACTACGCTTTCCATGCTTAGACCGCTTCCCGTCTGTTTCTTCTGCTACCCGTAGATAGTCCATGTCCTCGCCAAGCAAGTCAGTTGAAGTCCGTGACTTATCTGTCGACTTGCGCGAACCTCTATCCAGTGATATCCGGGACTTCTCCAGGGATGCTCTCTCCCGTTCCTTCTCCCTCAAAAAGTCCATGTTTGATTCAAGGTGCGTGCTCACCGGCCGAGATTTCGTAGCACTAGTCGTTTGTGATCGCGCCGGTGGTGACAAATCAAGAAGATCAATCGGAGGTTTACTATCCATGCGACTCGAGGGACTAGAAAGCGCAGCAGTCTTGGCCGCAACAATCGGTCTAGTATCGTCCATACTCTTCTTGGTTGGGTTGGTCTCAGATGACGCTGGGTGGCGCTGGATCCCAGGTCTAGGCGTCGGCGCAATATCTGCCGTAGTCATAGCCGAAGTCGCAACTAAAGAAGGCTTGTACTGAGATGAACCCGTCGAAGATATCGCCTGAAGCTCTGGGTTACTGGCAATAATAGCATGCGCCCGACTCATCGGACCAGCCGAAGAGCTGACGGGCTTCGAGTTGGGCGTAGCTGGCTTACTCGGCGCATCCAAACCAGCCTTCTCACTCACCATCTGGTCAAAATTCCGAGCAGGTGGGGGAGACTGGGTGTCGAAATCAAACTTTCCACCCTGGTCGTGAAGCAATGAGAACTGGTCGAGCGTCGGAAACCGGGCGGAGAGTTCGTCCGCATCCAGTGAGACTCTGGCTGGCGGAGAAAGTACTGCTGCAGGAGTAGTAGGTTTGCTGTTTGGTGGCAGGATCCCTGGGCTCTTGGATGAATCCAGCGCCGCAAAGGGATCGCCGCTTACCACGCGCATAGGCGAAGGACTTGGTTTCACAAGTTTGCTCGAAGGTGAGGACAAGCCACTAATGCTTGCTGGTGTTGTGGACGTCGGCCGACCTCGTCTCATGGGCACAATATCGGGAAGTTTCTGTTGAACTGGCGCAGCATGCGAAATAGATACACCGACAGCCGGCTTCGCCTCCACTGGGGCCGGTTTAACGGCAGAATCACCAGGCTTCTTCGTGTAAATATCGTGAATCGGAACCTCAAGGCCTTGCATGCGACATCCCTCTTTGAGAACTTGGTAAATGTTTGGCCGGTTTGATGGAGCCTCGCGCAACATGGCAGCTAAAACCCAACGAATCGCATTAGATCACATGTAAACTCAAACACAAAAAACACTCTTACCAATCAAGTTTCGTAACCGGTCGGAAAACACTGGGTAAGCGGGGAAGCGCAAAGTGGCGTTCAAAATAGCAAGCTGCCCTTGATCTTCAAAAGGCGTAGTATAGTAACACAGCTTGTACAATAGCACACCCAGCGCCCAGATATCCGACTTTTCGTCAATCGGCAGTTTCCGGTACACGTCTACCATTTCCGGACTGCGGTACTGTAATGTGGTATGGCGTTGAATGTCGTCATCAATCTGCCGGCATTCGGCACTTGTGGTGGCGGCGGGGCGGGGAGGGGCAGCAGACCCAAAGTCGCATACCTTGAAACGCTTCGTGCCATTGGGGTAGTCGGTTATAAGTACGTTTTCCACCTTCAGATCACGGTGCAGTAACGGTGGCTTCAAATAATGCATGCAGGCGACCCCCTCGGCTACGTCGGTAAAGATCTTGAGAATCTCGGGCTCTGTGAGCCGGTGTTGTAAACGCGTGTTCATAAAGTCAATGAGACCACCGCCATTGCAGAATTCCATAAGTAAGAAAACCTCGTAGCCTCCGCCCTGCATCTCCGAAGCATGCGAATCAATATATGTGACAATCGGCTTATGGCCCTTCAAGCGCTTCATAGTTTCAACTTCGGTGCGCATACCCCGGAGGGTCTCCTTATCCGGTACAGCTACCCGCTTCAAAACACACATATCGGTGCCGTTGACCGGCTGGGGCAGCTTAACAAGATACACATGGGCAAAACCACCCTCCGAGAGGTACTTTTGAATGACGATACGGTGGCCGCCGACTTGAATCTTGGTGCCTGGAGCAAAGGTGCCGGGAGGTTGTGTCGAGGTCATGGGCAGATGCATCTGCATCTGGTGCGCCGCGGAAGCCATGGTTGGTACAAGCAAACGAATGAGGTTATTAGAGTAAGCTGAATCGGGTCTCGGAGCAGGCCATACAAGGGCCGGTATGGGGTCGGCGGACGGAATGGGAAAACAGGGTCGGAAGTATTAACAGTGTATATCAAAGAGGCGCAAGCACCAGCGGAGCGGATAAAAAGACAAGTATCGTTGCTTGGAAGCCAGGCGACTGGCGGTGAAGGGTGGGGTTACTTGTCGAGAGGTTATCCGGCAAATGGCAGAAAGGCGTGCCCCAAAAGCGCTTGGCGACGTATGTTGGATGTGTATAACGTGTATATGGAAGTTGCAATTGGCAACTACGGAGTTTGGGGGTGGGGCCAAACGAGGCTGTGAATGAAAGGCTGAGATAAGCCTGTAAAGGTCAGACGGGACCAGGAGAGGAACGAGACGGAGGCCAGGGAGAAGCGGCGGTGATGACGGCAAAGCGACTATGGATTGGACGACGCAGGGTGAAAGCACTAGACAAGGTAAGCGGATTGGGCGGATACAAGGCCAAAAGACGAGCCTAGTGCACTGCACGGATGGACTAAAGACGCCTGTATTCTGGGGATGCGGTGGTAGTAGTGGCCAAGGATTTCTGCGGCCAATGTGAATTCGATATAGGGACAAATTTGGAGAAGCGAAGAAATAAGTAGAGAGCCGGAACTGGCGATAGTGATGCGGAGGATCAAGAGGGAATAGGTGATGCAAGACGGCGTTTGAGCAACAGAGTTTACATGGTCACGGCGAGCTTCAAGTTGCCGTAGATTTGGGTGCGCATTCATTGGAGGTTTATTGGGTACGCAGGAAACTATGGTTTAGGCGGTTACAGCGCTGACTACCAAGTTGTTGGAGAGGGGCAATACAGGGGGTTTATATCGATCTTGAATATGTCAAGTGTGACCAAAGAAGAGCGCTTTCTTTGATATAGCCTTTTCTTAAAAACCAGAAACCCAATTATATACTACCGACCTAAAGACAAGTGAGGTCATAAAACCTGTGGGCGCGTCACGTTGGTCGGTGGTTTACCCATTCGCTTGTGCCCGTCGTTCCTCCGACCAGATCGAGTACAGCGCCGTGGCCCCTGAAAGAACCCCCACTAAGAGTTCCACTGTGCTTCTGTGAATGCATGATGTAGCCAGCTGGCGGGGTATATTGACAGCTGACGGGTGCATGTGAGATGTCACTTGAGTGGAACATGTGCCTGAGTTGCGGATTTCCGATCAAGTTAGTCTTGGGATATCATCACTTAAAGGGTGTCACAGATAATTTGATGTCAAAGAAACAAGTTCCCATCCATATCTATCCACAATCACGAATCAGGATTTCTTCGTATTTCATGTACAGCAACATCGTATTCCATTCCTCGACGCTCTGTCGTCAACATAACCCTATTAAAATCCACAATAACCCTTTCTCTCGCTATGGTCTTCGCCTTTTGAAACCAACATCCGTAGATCACATTCTCCTTATGGTTCAGTCTAGTCCTCGATAGTTCAACCCAGCCCCAAAGCCAGGGCGCATTAGAAGAATGAAAGCTGCAATTTCCCCCCCAGCACCACAGTGACCAGCGTCGAGAACCGCGTAGATCGTGAGAAAAGGAGTCCTTCCGTCGGTATTGGAATCCGGTCTGGAATACTTCGTCATAACTATCTGCAACGGATCGGAGAAGGAAGGAACGTGGATTGCTTAGTAATAGTGTTACCATACTTGTGTGTAAGTGATAGACGTCAGTTTAACCAGTGCCGGGCTTTGAAAGACAGGATTTGACCTATAAACAAACATGATGTGGACCAAACTCTCTTTTTACCAGGCGGCCTCTCCATGTTGGCGGTACACAATGGTGAAACAAGTGCCTCTCTGCATCTGCTATGCCCCCTTTCATTCACTCTTAAGCAAACGACTGTCCCACGTCACCAAGCAGAGTGTTTGCCCGACTAAGCCCATCCTCCGTATACAATCCACAAACGCTCATTACATCGTGCCTCCTCACTGACATCTCGCGTCCCCTTGACATGAGACACTGATACACCCCCCACCCCATGTCTTCTCAACAACTGAAATATAGGCATACCGGAATACACGGCAAGCTTGGGACTCGTGCTGTCCTAGGCGAGATCGGGCCAGCGAAATTGTTCTTGAAATTGTCGGTTGGTTGGTTGAATCAGCTGGAGCTACCGAATGCATTTTGCTGTGGCGTTCTGTGGAAGGCTAGTCGTTGGTTAGTCTTCTGATGAACTGGACTTATATAGACAGGGTGTCTGAACGGAACAGACGGACGAATCGTGTGAAATGCCAGGGGAAGGGGAGGGCACCAGCAAGGGGATCAGCGTATGTGTGTACGTATGTTTTTCTGTATACACGCATTCATTGTAGATCTGTATAGTGGGCCGGCGAGTGGAATAGCTCATGTGAGGTACAACATGACATGTAACTGGTCTGTAGTCCTAAACTGCCAAGAACAAATCCACCGCTGGCTCCTCACCCGCTGCCACATAATTATAGTTGCACCGCCTACCAAAAACCGCAGACAAAGCTCCAAATTAGTCTAAGTGTAATGCTAACAATGACCCCTGTTTCTTTCAGTTAACCTCGTCGACCTCGCATATGCCAACCCCATGAATCTTGTCTCTTCCACGGAAATGACCCAACGAACTCGGTTGCAGAAGTAGAAGTTGGAACAGAATGAAGTATCCACTGCTTACGAACTCATCAAAGACGTGGCAAAGAGAACTCTATAGCCGTTTTATGATCTCAGCACATGTATAACTTGTTAAATGATCACCAACAGGCCAGCCCTTTGCTAATCCCCTGATAGACATACAAAATACGTCTTGGAAAACAGCGTATGGGTTCTATGATTGTTCATACAAACATACAAACTTAAAAGGAGACACTGCTTGCTTCTAACAACTCCAATAAAGCTCATCTTCGCCAACAATAACCTGAAGCTAACCGCTTCTCTCCACTATAAACCGAAACCCTGCCGTTTTTTCTTCCTCACTTGTGCTTCGCCGTGGGGTCCCTGTCGGGAGCTCGGCCGCCGCTTGGAATGCTTACTACACCCCCCTTCACGCCACCCCAGTCATCGTCAAAGAAATGATGGCGGTGGAATGAGTACAGAAGGGACGGATGCTCTCATTATGGCCCGTGACAGACATATAAGGTCTTCACCGTTCCTCCGAGTTTGTCCAGCGACCTTCTTTTTGTTCTGGCTCGTCAGGCGATCTCGCTCACTCGTTGTTTTCCTGTCTCACTTTGCACATCATATCCCTGGTTCCCTAGTCGGTCCATCCACTCATTACAATTAACAAACCACCGCACTCCTTCAAGATGCAGTTCCCTATTGCCCTCATTGCCCTTCTGGCCGGTGTTTCCGCCGCCCCGTCGTCATCCTTCACCAACAGCACCCTTTCGGATGTCAGCAGCATCGTCTCCGATGTTTCTTCCGTCGTCTCCTCCGTCACTTCCGACGTGAGCTCCGTTGCGGCCTCCGCCACCTCTGCCATATCTTCCGTCTCCGAAATTGCCAACTCTACCATTGCCACTGCCACCTCGGCCGTTGCCTCTGTCTCCTCCATCACCTCTGTCACTTCGGCCCTTACCTCGGCCACTGACATTGCCAACGTCACTGCTGCTGATGTCACCTCCAGCTCTACTTCGACTTCTGTCTGGGTTCAGCCTACTCTTGTCAACGACTACCCCTACAACAACACCCACCCTGCTCTCAACAACACTGCTACTGGTGTTTGCGAGTCGGTTTCTTGCCACACCGGTCTTGAGTGCCACATCTACGATGGTGAGGCTAAGTGTGTTATTGCTGGTGGCTCCCAGTGCGGTGACATCTGGTGCCCTGGTAACAAGCAGTGCTGCTCTGCCGAAGGCTGCAACAAGTGCATGTCGCTGTCTCTGACCTGTGACGCCTCAACTTGCGAGTAAGTACAACATGCAAGGTCTTTGTTTGTGTGAAACATAAATTAACATATTTTCAGGTCTGCCACTGCTTGGTCTTCTTAAGTGGATTTTGTGTCCATCAAGCTTTCGCCCGGAGTTTTGGCCCAGTATGTATGAATCAGGTCTTAATCTGTTACATTCATTCCGGTATCCAAAGTTCTTTTGCTTTGTAGTATCTGTGAAACAGTCACGGTCTCTTGTCCCCAAGAGACACAACCAAGTGTGTGAGCCCTGCCAAGTGCAGTACACTGTATATTCAAGTCTCGTTACTATTAGATTTTATACCCTTCAACCTGTTGATTTTGATTCTCCTATGTAATTTTCTTGATTTTCTTCTGTGTTTTAAATGGAATATATTCTGCGAATTCTTTATGTATGCACACTTGTTTGGTTCTCGGTACCAGTCATTCCTACCGAGCCTCATTTTTATGTATGTAACTGGAAGCACATTCCAGCTAGGGATCTGTACGACATAGTCTCGACTGTACCTTTCCCACTTAACCCGAAATACTGGTATTATTACAGAATTATGCCTCAGATTTCGGAAAATTAAAGATTTCTTGAAAGAAAAGTGGTTTATTATATTCCAAAGAACTATCATAAATATGCAAAACATTCAAATATAATCAATCATTAGAGTTCCCCCAAAACGCCAGACAAAGATACCGGATTAACTTTTCAAATGTCAAAGATACGTTTAAAGGAACATGCCAAAGACAAGACCGGCGGCAACAAGCCCCAGAGATTGTCCACCAATGCAATCAGCGGCGTTGGCTAGACTGGTAGTAGTAGTCTGGGCCGACGAAGTAGTAGAAGGCTTGACGGTGACAAAGGTGGTGTATTCGGTGACAACACCGGAAGCATCGGTAGTAGTGATTGTAGACGCTGAAGTGCTGGTAATACTAGCAGCTGAGGTTGTGCGCGTGACAGAGCTGGTGGAAGTAGATGAATGAGTAGAGGTAGAAGAGACGGATGACGTAGAAGTGGCGGTGCTAGAAGCCGAGGTGGAAGAGGAGCTCTGAGTAGTGGACGAAGCACTGGTGCTAGTAGTAGAAGCAGGCACTGAAGTGGAAGACGAAGACGTGGTCGAAGTAGAAGAAACGCTTGACACAGAAGAGCTAGAAGAAGCAGAAGTAGTCTCAGAGGCTGATGTGGAGGAAACCGAAGATTCCGTAGAAGCCGATGTGGTAGGAGAAGTGCTAGTAGAGGTAGCCTCAGATACACTAGTTGACAGCAAAGTGGTGCTCGTATCAATGGAAAGAGCCGATGAAGTGCTGGCTACAGTGGTAGCGGTGGTGCCATTAGCATCCTCACGGGGAGCAACGTAACCAGCATAGGGCGAGACAGCCATGGCGGCGGGGAGAAGAGCGAGAAGAGTAGCGGCACGCATTTTAAAGATTAGGTGAGATTAGAAGATTTAGCTTGGTGGTGATATGTACTGATAAGACTGAAGGTTGTATGCAAAATGGTGATAATGGGAACAGATATGAGATCTGTAATGCAAAAAGAAACTGTCGAAAGACGGATGACTAGAAACAAACAACAATGCGGAAAAGCCGGGAACTTCCCCTCTCTATATAGATATGATATCGTCTGCCTTGGCCCCTCGTCGTGGCCCTCACATCCATCCAGTGATCCTCCGTTAACCTGCATGGCACAGTTAACATGCAAAAAAATAAGCCACCTGACTAACCTGGGTAATACGAGCCTCACTATGAAAACCCCGGTACCCTCAGTTTCCCAATTCGGACACACATCCCGCACTTCACGAAATCCCTATTTTGAATACACGATAACAGACAACCGCAGGGACCAGTAGGTGGGCTGGTTTAGAATAGCGGGTTTTTGGGTTCCGGACTACTGGGTTCTTTGGGTGGGAAATACGAGGTGACCTCCGTTTTTGTTGCGAGGTTTTAGGGCTTTGGATGGAAGTTTGCTTGAGCTGCATATGGATTACATATTGCTAGTGTATAGTTTGTTGTACATAAGTACATTTGTGTACGTTTTTCCGGTCAGATATGACTCTGGTGACATGGCCTAAGAAGGTCCTTCCACAACTGTCTTACAACCTATAATATTGGAATCTTAAGCCTAGCTGACAGTGCCACTGAATCCACAATTCCGCGCACAAAAAAATGGTCATAGACAAGGCCTCAATATAAACCAACCTCCAGAACCAGTCATCCCATATCATGCTCCTTATCCCTTAACAACGTCCCCTCGAAAATCTCCCATGGTGATCGTCGTCAAACAGGCACCGTCGGACCGGGCGAGTCAGCGGGATTTTCCTAGCTACGGGATCTTAGTGCGGTCTGATACTAGACTACTATTTTTGGCGTGCGGAGTTGGTTCTAGCGGTATACTAGTTTAGGGTATATTGAAGTAAATAGGGTTATATGATGACTGCCTGGTTGGTGCGTGGGCTAAATTGAGTTTAGTGGGAGGCGGAGTTCAGTTTTTCTCTTTTGGGCTGTGTTTATAGTGGGGTTTAAGTTGAACGCCGGAGGAATGACTTTGTTGGCTGAGGGATTCCCTTGACGTCATTAGAGCCTCGCTTCAGAGAGTTTATGGGTATAGAGTTATTCTAAGTTGCCGTGACCTTCTAAACTATTGGTGAATATTTATTTTTGGACCCAATAAAGTTGTCATAGCTGATGAAAGGAGGGGCGGCAGATATACAAGACGCACTCATATAAACACGACTCTTGGAGGTTCCGCAAAATAAACATGTTGTTTGCCACATGGAAATAGAGTGTGTTTGTGCCACTTATGGAGAGAAATTAGTCTCTGTTTTATGTGTGGTTTACTCGCTAGTGTAGTTTAACTATGTTCTCATGACACCGGAACATATCTAAATTAATGATATCATTCTTGATACCACATTGGATATATCTATCCAGCCGATGTCTGTAAATAGGCCACATACGACTTCATGGCCCCTGGCTAGACTCTCCATTCTTCTGGGCCGGCGGCTTCTTGTCGGGGCTGACTCTTCCTTTCGTTGCATTCCGCGAAAGCTGGCCAAAGAAGGCACTATGCTGCTGGAGAAATCTATGGCCCTTTCGGCCATTAGCTGAAGCCGAAATCAGCATCGCCACAAAGTGACCTAAATCTAGAGTTAGACGATTTATACCGTCTCGTTATTTGTTGAGACTTACTCTTGATAAGGCCTTTGCCATCTAGTCCCAGATGGGCACATAGAGTTTTGACAAATGGTGAGATTTGGCGGTTGCGTTGGGTCAATGTGGTAAACATATTGGGGTTTGAAGTACTTGTTATTCCTGAAAGATCAGAATGGATGTAATTGGGCTAGCAGGATATCCCAAATTTATATTTCGCCAGCTGGTTTAACAAACCCCCAGCCCATGGTAGAAATCACGTTGCCAACGTCTGCAAATGATTCTAGAAATCACACACACATCCTATTTCAAACAAAAACTGCACCCATCCGTAAAACAATCAGTAGCAAATAACTACCAGCCAAACCCAGATCTCTACCACGGCGCTAGCGACTAACTGATATGTTTAGTGACAACTCAATGTTTTTGTTTTCCTTAACTCAAACAAACAACACCCGCACACTGGTAGTAAGTTCTGTCTCATGATACTGAAATGTTATAACACATGACAAAACGCCCGACCAAACGACGAGTAAACACGAAAGCATATAACTTCAAAGAGTATATGCAACAAAACCCCAGAGAAAGAAGGGTGTAAATATGAACATTTCCATTCATAGTACCTAAAGATGAATTTATGGTGTTGCCGTTTACCTAGATAGTGTGAATACGTGATTCAACCATGTTTGCTTGCTTGAAGAATCAAACGGCAAAGCCAGACGAAAAGGCAGGCTGACTACACTGTATGCTAACCTACAGTTGGTGCACTATGATATGCATAGGAGCTAATCAGCATCGGCAACTTGCATGAGTCTGACTAGATTCCATATGGTTGTCTGCTTACTTTACGCCGCTTGGTTCTGACCTACATATGCTTGTGTCACCCGATTGGGCAGATCGTGCTCTGTTTTCCTGTCAGCACACATCGAGCACAAGAGTTATTGTACCAAAGGATTTGGCTGTTAAATCAAAGGTACCGAGAAGGCGGTACCACTTGCCTCAAGTACACATGTATTTCCCTTCTAAGTTCCACGACTAGGCTAGATAACAAGTATGAACCCCTCCAAATAATTCAGAACAGAGTATTCACCAACTTCACAAACACCCACAAAACAACTACTATGGAGAAAATGAGGAACGAAAACATTGCCTGAATACATCCCGGCCAAGCATAATCCAAGAAAAGACTAACTGCGATGGCAACGTTGGGAAACAGCGGAGACTCCCACATGCCACCTAACAAGAAACCTCACGTTAGAAACAAGCAGTTATTTTCAAATGTAATAGAATAACGTACATAACGCATTCATTAACATGGACCGGAATGTTATGTGGGGACATTTCGTTATGATCGCCTCAGTGACCTCCGTGAATTCTGACCATATTGTATAATGTTGAGAGAAGATCCAGAAGGACATTTTGAGTTTTTAGGTATATCTAGAAGGGGAATAGACATCATGGTTAGCTATAGACAAAACAGCATAGTTTATATATATTCCTCAATCCGGCTACTTGCCTAATTTATTTCATCTCCAGAATTAATGTGCGAGAGTCTGACCAGAAGTCTCATATTCATGTGGCCTTTGCCTTACAAGATTACACCGTTGCTTTCACATCATCGTCCTGACACTCATATTCATCTGTGTTGTTCTCGTTTTCTAACCCGACAGTAGTGATATACACAGCGATAGATTGGATAATAGCAATATTCATGTTTGTACTGTCTGAAGAGACTGCTACCACTTTCCCACCACGAAGTGGCGGGCTTATAGGGTGACATTGTGACGGCATTTTACATTACAACGCGCGCTATAGATGGTTAGCCAACATGTCAATTTAAGTGTCATGTCACGTTGACAGCAGTCGCCACACATTTGCAGGGTATAACATCACTGACCAAAACAACCAATGTCTTTGTTCCCCTGTCTAACCACGTTATCTATTCACTAGTGGGGTATAATGATAGACGTCGAGCGAACTTCTAATATGACGTCCGTGTAACCGTCATAGACAAAAAAATTCCAGCCAGTATGGAAGTCCGTAGTCATGTCATCGAAGCTAATGAGATACAGTATTTCTTTCCTGAAGACACCCGGAAACAGTTTAATGTATAGTAGAAACACTGTATGCAGGAATTTCTACCCTGGTGCAAATTATGTTGCATAGACAGTTCTCAACATTAGGCGCAAACGCGCACTGGAATCAATAGTTGATAGGTAGAAACATGTATATGGAGCTAACTGGAACAGCGCCGCACATGTTGCTGGTTCAGAAACTAGAAACTGATTTGCTCGTTTAAACCCACCATGGTTGCAATGTTCTTGTTAGCGATCCCACGCCACGTCATCGGATATTTGTCTCGGAGGGATATGACCTTAGTCTTTTCGACATCACTGAACAGATGGGTATGTGTTACTGTACTGTATTCAACATTGAAATCGCAGCCCAGTGTTTCTAATCACTATAGTCTATCTTCTGAATTACATTGATAGAACTAAATTAACTAACTAAAAGTACTGAAATCAATTCTGTACACCACCACTTAACCCCACCAAGAACCAAACCAAACTCTACAGCTCCGCACCACCCGCACTTCCATCCTTTGAGCACATCAACCCCTGAAGAGCCACCGCCGCTGTCCCTACAGCAGCAACACAGGCGCTAGACGCCCAAGCAGCTGCCGCCCCACCCATCGACGCGCTCTGGAAAAAAGCATAAGCACTCCCGGAAGCAGTTGCTGCACCTTGCCAACCAGCAGCAAATGACCCTATGTGAATGAACCTATATGTTAGAGACGGGAACGTTTCTTAAATATCGTGGTTATCGTACCTGCTACTGGCCCAAGGGGACCGAAGCCTAACCCGATGAATATGGCGGGGAGAATCAAGAGGGGACAGGCAGCTCCGACTGCTGTGGTTGCGGCTATAAATTCAGTCCAGGTGGTTTCATTAAAGCAGCGATTATCGAAATATGACATGATAGCAATTTGGTTAGGTTGAATAGGAAAGAAAGAAGAAAGAAAAAGAAACAAATCACAGAAAAGGCAGTTCAGCCTCAATATATATCCGTCAATCACATTTGCTATCTACACACCCTTTGAATTTATTTGATCTTTACCCACAGACTTCCCATGCGTTTGACAGAACTTCCACCAATTGCCATTCATCTCTGCCTCGGATCATTCATGTGTGATCCTTCGATGTAGTAAGAAAGCCATCAACAAATACAACCTACAACTGAGAGCCCTCCACGTCTGCACTGCGCTGACATAGCATACCTTGCCAAGTAGCCACTGCTGTATCTATAACCGTACCCCACGCACCAGTTGCAAAGGCAGGAATGAGTCCACCAAACGGGGTGTTCTGGAAATCGGAAAACATGTGTGAAGCAGCCTGTGTTCTATCCGATGGAGCTACTACTAGAAGAATCCATTTAGAAGTTAGAGATAAGCACAATTCGGGACTTTATCGATTAATTTACCTGCTACTGATATTAGGGGACTTGAACTTAGGGCGGCTACCACGATGGGAAGAAAGAACACAGAACAAGCAGTCTCTACTGCAGCGAATGCAGTAGCCAGCCCAGGCCAGTTTGTTTCGTTGATACAGAGTGTGTCTAGAGACATTGCTATGATATCGTAACTGGATCAGGCAGAGAAGAAAGAAAAATGGCATCCAAAAGACGACAAAACTTTATTTTATACTTATTCATGACACTTTAGGCTTCATGTATGAACAACCTAGCAAATTCTTACTAGAGCTTTCTATATCCTATGAACAAACATTCCATCACTACCATCTCGTCATCTGAAATCATATCCAACTCTTAGTTATACACATCTTATAATATTAAAAAACAAAAAACAACCCGACAAGTGCTGCCGCGGCACTAGCAATACCCGTGACTATGCCTCCCAAAATAGAACCTCCCGCACCACCCATTGCTGCACTCTGGCAAAGAGCAAATAGACCACCAGATGCTGTAGCGGCCGTTTGCGAACCGGCAGCAATCCCACCTACAAGTGAAGAAACTAAAGTCAGTACCTCATATCCGCCGTACTCTATGTTACCATGAGAGAACATACCGGCGACAGGACCAGCTGCAGAAAATCCTAAGATTGATAATGTCGGGAAGATCACAAGACCCGGGATAACGGCCACGAGGATGAAACCTCCGACAATAACCAGAGGGACAGGTCCCATTGCGGTACTGGCAGCTAATAGTGTAGCAGACATGATGATTGTGAATTTGGCGATGAAATGACTTGGGTAATTTGCTTGCGAATGAGAAGACTTGATTGTGGGGAGATGCAAGTTGAGGAAAGTTTGACCTTGGGCCAAGAGATCTATTTATGCCAGTAGTTAGATGCGATTGAAAAGGCAATTCAGTCACAAATACATCAAAAGTGGGTTGGTCAGTCTCCTGTAGCACTGTACACATGCAGTGAGCCTGACCGAAATATCTGACTAATCGAACTATACCGAAGGAAAAAGACCAAAATCACGCAAACGCGATGGTTGTATTTTCGAGGTATCATTTTTATGCGAGGTGCTGGCAAAGTATTTAAGTTGGTAGTATTTAATTAACGATAGGTGATGTAGCGATATGGAGCCGAGCTGCTGGAATCCCAACCCGGATGATGTCCACTATTTACATGCACGCTACAGCCTTGGTGGGACCACCCATGGGAATAGCTTGAAGAGAATGTGACGGTTTGCTCCACAGTATAACTGTGATGACTGGCCCGGAGCTCGTCTTGTCTGTTTAGATATATTAGATACTTAGTACACAGAATCCTCGATCGTAGATGGCCAAGATTGCATGGATATACCGGTGATGACAACAGCGGTATGAACCGTTGTGAGAAGCTGGCCGTAAGACCTCAGCCACAGCTCTGAAACAAATGGTCGGATTTGTTGGATGGAAGCCCACGGCCAGATCGAAGGCAAACGTGGTGTATGCCATGGCCGATGGTTGTTGCTTATGAAGTTGCGTTGTGATATGTTTGTCAAAATGGAAATCGATGTGGTTATGAAAGAAACTTTTGACGGATGACGTCAAGTGGTGTTTATTATATACTAGTACATTACGACGAAAAGAATACTGTGTCCTTCGATATTGTTAGCATTGTGAAATGAAAGGACCATATTCAGTTCGTTCAATTGACTTACCAACAGTCACTCATATCCCCCACGTACGGGATATATTAAGAATCCCGACGTTGAAGGGTCTCACAAACCTCCTCGCTAAGCAACCTGTTGCCTAGCTCCCCACCTAATCCCGCAACGACCTACCACACCCGCAAGATGCGGAAATAGTAAGACATGGCCCGGAAGAACATCGGGAAGACCTGCAGTAAATACCCGTAGTCGGCGATAGCACCGCAGATCGTCTCAAACATCATCAGCACCGTCCGAGTTGCTTGGATGATGGAGTAGATGGTGTCTGTCAAGTGAGGGGGACGAAGCCTTTAGTAAATATCTTAGAGGAAGGAGAGAAAGAAGGAGGCCATACGAATCCACCACAGCGTGGCATCACAGATGGCTAGTCCAAGAACAAGGAACATAGCGACGGTCAAAAAGTAGGTGACCTGCTTTTGGGTGATCCCCGATTTGTCCATGTCAGACCAAACAATAAAGTCCTTAATGGACATATTCAAGTTGGGATTGTAAATGTAGACAGATTGGGCAGACATGATATTGCAGTTTGATGGGAGCTATAAGTGTAGAATAAACGGAAGAAAATGTCGTTAGAGATGGAGAAGAAACAAAACACAAGACAAGAAGAAACCACAGTGAGAATATCTATTCCCCTCTCGGCCCCACAAAAGTCAACTGGCCAGCCGGGTGTGTGGACCCGGAGACTCGTCGTCACTGACGGGACTTGTCCCTAAGCAACCCTAGACGTGTCATTGTCTTGATTAGGAAATTACCGCCCTAAACACTGGGGTACAATCAAGGTGAGCGATTGAGGACCGGCGTTTCAGATTTCGACTCGGCCTTAGGATGTACAAACAAAGAGGGCTTGTCACATGATTGAGAGCTAACAAGTTATATGCGGTAACGACTGAATTTTGAATTTTAAAGACAGAACTAGGGCAGAGGACATATGCGCCGATGAAATGAACGTGATAAGAGCAGAATTAATATATCTGTAAGATATATATGAACAAGCAGGAAACCAACCAAATTAAAAGATGCAACTAGAAACATTTGGAAAACCAACAAAAAGGCTCAGAAAATCAAAATATCTACCATGGGCCTGCAATAGGTAGAAATTGAGTTTTTTCAAAGGCAATGATTAAGACGTGCTTGCCTTCGATAAGGCCCGCGGTACAAAACAATCATCACAATCCTTTTGCCGGCCCCCATATTTGTGGCGAATACAACCTAAAGCCGACCCGGCACCTCGAGATGGGAATGTCCCAGCTCTTTTCGGAGCAGTCCCTGGCGCATTGCCGGGGGCTTTACTGCCCTTGTTATTGCGAGCTGCCCTTTTCTCTTGTACCAAGCGCCAAGAGCTCGTACTAATCATTGTGTGAATAAGTGAGTCGGCCTTTTTGGGCCCATCCAATGCATCACCACGAGTCAAATCCAATCCCTGCCGAGCCTCACGGGTATTCAGCGTAGCTTTGGGACGTGGAGCACGACTAAACCCCTGATTCCGAGAACGAGACTGCGGTTCGGATCGAATAGGAAGTTGAAACTGGGCAGGACTATTGCGTGGAATCTCAGAGTTCGCAGTTTGGTGCGGGGCCACATTGGGTGGTTGGATGTGTTGTACCGGAGACTGAACAACATGACCACTAGTGAAAATGTCACTGGGTGTAACGGAGCTTGGATCGTTCTGTTGCGTGTCCCATGGCATGGCGGGTAAATTAACCAAGTCATTGTTTTCGAAAAACCCCAGCATTTGAGGTTGTACAGCAGATGGAATGACGTCGTGAGATGTCTCATTCTGGGGGCTCTGACGGACTGGAAGCACTTTCTTGGCAGACCTCACAACCAATTTCTTCTCTCTCCAGTTGGGTCGTGAACCAGAACTACGCTGAGGGTGTGCAGTCTGGGGTCTCGAAGTATTGGTTCGAGATTGGGGAAGAACTACCGCAGGAACATCTGTGGTAGGCATGGAGTTGCTTGACCCATCAACAGGAACCATAAAAGATAGGCCCATCGCTGACACAGTGTCCAGCATTCCGTTGTGATTGAGGGGAAGGCGTGGAAAAAAAGGGCCAGGAATGGTTTGCTGTAGTTCTGGTGTGTACACCAAAGAGCCTGCCAGGGCATTGGACACATTGTGATTTAGGGGGTAAGATGGCAAAGTCCAAGGTGTATTTAGTGCCTCCATACCGGGATTATGCCATACCATGGAACTTGAAACTTCTGGAACTTGGCCATCAAAAACCCCGCCGTATATGTAGTTCTGGTTTGCGGGAGTTTGATTCATGGCTGATTGTTGCGCTTCAGAGTGTTGTGGACCGGCATTATACTGTGTAAGATGGGGGAGACCCGCGGGAGAGGCAATGTTTTGGCTGGTTACAGGAAAGCGGTTGCGCTGGTTGATCTGTTCCTGAACACTATGTGTTGTAGGAGGGACCCCAAGGGGGAGAAAGGAAGAAAATTTATGACGGTGCGCCATGTTGGAGGACTCTTGTGGAACAAATTAATTAGTTTAGGAATGTGTCAATAGAGTGGATGCATGGAGCCGGGCTGTGTATCCACTATATATGTCTTATAGATATCGAAAAAATGAATAAAGAGAAAGTTTAGCTGCTGTTGTTGTTGTTGTTGTTGAAAGCACACAAATTGTAAGTCAGTTAAACAATGTTTTTCTCCAAGTTGGGATTTTGCCTTTGTCTTTACTTAGAAGAATTATGTATGTGTGTACAATACAATACCAAAAAAGAGGGGGGTACGCTGGGGCGTGAATCCATCAGTCGAAAACTACAATTCCACTTTTGTAAATCACAATGCCAACGTCAGCTAATTAACAATGTCAGAAAAACAAGGCTATCGGAGGCTCGGTCAACGCGGCTTCGGAACAAGTTTTTGTTGTAAATAGACTCGAATAGCCGACGGAACTGAAGTACGCGACAGCTCCGACAAAAGAGCAGTCATCAATTGGTTGCCGACAGTAATGCATGGACATTGTACAAAAACTATCAGAAATTGCAGTTGTAAAAAAACAAAATTTAGTCAAATTCACGTAGGAATGGACCCTCATTTGGATATCACTTGGAATAATGTAATTCAATATACACCCGTTGCCTTAAAGAGCGGAAATAAAAAATAGCACATATAAGGAACACACCAACACAGTATCCAAATCTACGCTGAAAAACTGTATACACTTGTGCACGATAATTGTGCCTATCGTTATATACACATTTGCACGTAACGAAATGTAAGATACGATACATGGATAAACGTATGATTATGTACATAAAGCGCGAACCGCAAGTAAGCAGAAACTCCAAACTCCAAACAGTCTTCCAAAAATCCCAAAACAGACAAAATATGCGCCCCCATGTTTACTGTGTATCCGGTGTCCAGAAAGTAACCTCCGTATCCGCCGTAGCGAAGAAGTTATACCGTGGGTTAAAAGCCAAAACCGCAGGCACCCGCTTCCCATCACCAAGTTTATAATCCGGATCCAAAACCAGCTTTTCCCGTGCCGCTACACTCTTGATATCCCATACTACCACGTCCAATCCGCACGCTCCAATGACGAAGCGCCCGTCAACGGAGAATGATGTGTCTCCGCTGGACTCCACAGGCGTCTGGAAGCTATCCGATTTTTTCGCCGGGACAGGATCACCTGGAGCTAAACGGCGAGTCACATTGGCCGCGGTGGGCCTGGTAACACGGAGGAAAGCCTTAAGAGACCCGTCAAAGGCATCTAATAGGAAATGACCATCTCCGTTCGTGGCCACAAGCAAGTGACGTCCATCATTGGAAAACTGCACCTTCGTCCAACCACGCATGAGGTTGGCATGACTATAATGTCTCCCGACCTGCGCCACGTCAAAGACACCCAATGGCGCTTTGTCAAAGTTACGGCAGTCGTAAAGAAGGACAGTTCCGGAGGTAGGACAGCCGACGGCAAAAACTTGGCCGGAAGGGTCATAAGCTGAAAGGTACGGGTTGTTCAGGAAGAGTTGGCCAACCCATTGACGGGTTCCCAGAGTCCAGAGACGAACGGTGTTATCTTCCGAACAAGAAATGAAGGTGTCGTTGCCGGGGTGCATAGAGATATCAGTGACGCGGCTCTCGTGGCCTTCAAAATAGCGAATGAAGGAATTATCGTGGGTAGCAAGAAAGCGAATAGCGTGGTTCTGTTTCGTCGAGGCGTAAACGATACCTGAACTGGTATGTGTGAATTTCGCAATCTTGACACCGTACTTTTTTGACAAAAGCGCCTTCTCATGACGTCCCTCTCGCACACTATAAATCTGAATAGTCTCGTCGCTTTCCGAGGTCATAAGCAGGTCGCCTGGGTCGTCAAAGTCGAGAGAGAGGATATGTGCAGGCGGTTTCCCAGAAGTGGGGTCTTCGCGACGGAAGAGCTACGGGTGGTTAGCACGGGGACTCCGTGGACATGTGTAGCACGATACGGGACATACTTTACTTGGGCGGAAAGAGCGGATTATCTCGTGAAGTTGAGTGGTACTAGCTACTGGTCTGCCGCGCCCAGCGGTGTCCACGTCCATGGGGGTACCCGACATGATGATTGTAGCTACAGGAAACGAGTGATTACGGGATATGCAACGCTGAGGCTTGCGCGGCGCATTCAAGAACAACTATGAATTCATAGATTCCATTGCGACGAAGCGCGTCTGACCTGTTTTGACGTTATCTTATCTATTGAACCCTATGATAATTAGGGTTACATAACATCAAAATCATAAGTGCGGGATCGGCCTTCAAATGATGAATCTGCGTAGAGAATGACGTAGTCAAAAGCATCTCAGTCCCTAGATTATGAGATATAACGTGATATACGAATCATAAATAACCCACCCGTAGTTCTCGGCCCCTCATCACCTGATTGGTATTTCCCAATGGAGCGAGAACAATTAAGCATACATTCTGTGCAACGAGCAGAGCCTCGAACAAAGAGCAGCCAATGGCCCCTTGAACAAACTGAATGACCTCGATACCAATCAGCGACGCATGAACGCCACTGAGGGAATGCAGATTACCATTTCAAGCCAAGGAGTGTCTGGGCGTCTTCTAACGGACCCGCTTTCGCTGTTAACATGGTAGAAATCGATTATCAGCGACGGCCTGCATCGGAGGTGGTGTAACTTCTAATTTTGGAGATTGTCGGTTTTAAAACGTCTGAATTGGTTATTGTGTGACGAATCTTGATAGTTGTGATCTTTTTCGAGGACCCTTCTTTGTTAAATTCGGAGTATCCAAGGACATACATATACGTGACCACGGGTTCCTCGTTTTTGAACCACCACGACCAGACCAATCGATTTCTCTTTTGAGACGTCGGAAAAACCCCCATTAGCGGCTCCAAATACCAAATCCTACACAACCCCCGCGAACCCGCCTGCCAAACCAACCAAAAATATCCCCCGAGTAAAAAGCTCCGGATCTCCCTCCTCCTTCAAAAACCGCCCGTCCGCCCTCCATCCGGCTATCCACCACCCCGTCATCCCGTCCGCCTCTCTCGATAATGGCGACCACAGCTGGGTAAATGCGCCTGCGCTCATAACCGTTCGGCCGCCGAGACGCGCTGCGCAAACTTGCTAGTTGGGTTTTCGCCAGTTTTGCGTGGTTGCGCCGTTGGTTTTTGGGAGGCCGATTGCTAACCTTTTTTTTTGTGTGGTTGTAGAAGCTTCATCGCTGGCGGTATCGCTGCTTGCGGTGCCGTTACTGCCACCCACCCTTTTGAGACCGTTAAGATTCGGTGCGTCTTCCGCCTTCGCCGTCTGTAACATGCACTAACGCCCTCTTTCTCAACTACAGTATGCAACTGCAAGGCGAACTCCAAAATAAGGGCCATCAGCCTCATCACTACCGTGGTCCTCTCCATGGCGTCACCGTGATTCTTCGCCATGAAGGTATCCGCGGCCTCTACCGTGGTCTCGGTACCGCCTATGTCTACCAGGTTCTTCTCAACGGCTGCCGTCTGGGTTTCTACGAGCCCATCAGAAGTACCGTGGCACAAATTGTCCACCGTGACTGGAATAAGCAATCACTGGGTGTCAACATGTTCTCGGGTGCCTCCTCGGGTATCATTGGTGCAGCTCTCGGGTCTCCATTCTTCCTCGTCAAGACCCGCCTGCAGTCCTATTCACCCTTCTTGCCCGTGGGTACCCAGCACAAGTACCGCGGCGCCCTCCACGGCCTGAGTACTATCTGGGCTACTGAAGGATTCCGTGGTCTGTACCGCGGTGTTGGCGCTGCTATGATCCGGACGGGTTTCGGAAGCTCCGTACAGCTGCCTACTTACTTTACCGCCAAGCGCTTTATGATGAAGCATCTGGACGCCAAGGAGGGCGCTCCTCTCCACCTTGCCAGCAGTGCCGTCAGTGGCTTTGCTGTCTGCTGTGTCATGCACCCCCCTGGTACGTATTCCATCTTTCCAAGGCCAATTCAAGTAACTAACAATCCCCCTCAGACACCATCATGGCCCGTATGTACAACCAAAACGGTAACCTCTACGCCGGCGTCTTCGACTGCCTTGGCAAGACTATCAAGACTGAGGGTCTCCTTGCCATGTACAAGGGATTCCTTCCTCACCTGGCGCGTATCCTTCCCCATACCATCCTGACGCTGTCGCTGGCCGAGCAGACGAACCTACTGATGCGGAAGCTTGAGAGGCGCATTCTGAGCGAAGAGCAGTTGAAGAACCTGTAGAGATTGACTGATGAAGTAATGGGCGCTGGGTCGCCGGGTACATAAAATATGACGGGTTACATATAAAGATATATAGACCAATGTTTTGATTCCAAACGCCGTTTTTTACATGACTAATGACCTAGCACATCCATAGCACAAGCCCTCTCCTCTATCCGTTTCCAAACTCCCAATCTCACCTCTCCATCTCTCATCACCAACTCCATCCAAACCAACTCCACAGACACCACACCATTCATCCGCGCCTAACCGTTGCAACTTCCCCGTCGTCCTCGCCACATTCGATATAACACTAGAATTCTCCACCTCCGCCTCCGCAAAGAACCTAGCCATAACCTCCTCAATACTCAAATTCTTATGCGAAATGATCTTCTCTGGAGTCTCCGTGCTCGCCAACGCCGGAATCAACGGGATAATAGACGGCTCTATCAACTTTGCAAACGTCTCCGTTTCAACCCGGAAAATGTCCCGCATTAGATGGTATACAGGGATAGTTTTCTGGGCTGTCTTTTCGGCCGCGTAGCATGGTAGTGGGAATTGGCCGTCTTGGGTTACCCACGGTACGGAGATTCCCCTTCCCTTGGCGACCTCGGCGAAAGTCGCCTCTGCTAAACCCGTCATGTTAGACCCGAGAACGATAGCGTCGACACCCATTCGGACACCCTCTTCTAGTAAGATACATCTCACCAGCAACCTTAAAATGTCCACCCGCGCAGAAACACTCGGCAAGCCACCCAGTAAGCCTCTTACTCTCTCCCTTCTAACTTCCACAGAAACATCATCTCCCCCGATTACCCCTAACGCCTTCCAATCAACTCCAGGCACACCCAAAGCTTCTTCAACACCTACCCTCCGAAACGCCAATGCCGGAAATCTCCCTCTATACGCCTGCAACAAGTCCTCTGCCTTCTTTGCCGCCTCTTCGGATAGCCCAGTATCAACATGGATAACCTCCA
The DNA here is from genome assembly GCA_000712465.1 of Huntiella moniliformis. Taxonomy (NCBI): domain Eukaryota; kingdom Fungi; phylum Ascomycota; class Sordariomycetes; order Microascales; family Ceratocystidaceae; genus Huntiella; species Huntiella moniliformis. Next base: position 139,393 of record JMSH01000048.1, read on the forward strand.
CATCATAGGCAATTCCTCCTCTTCCTTTATCCACCAGATACTGGATATTCGTCTGTAACATCTCCACCATAGACGCCGAAGAGGTACCAAACGTCAGCCCGGCGATATATCGACCTTTCCGGGGTCCCTTAGAACCACTTGCGTCACCAAGGTCTTTATGCAGAGTATTTAGCCTCCGCACCGTCTTAAGTCGAACAAACGGCATGAAACAGTCACTATATCTTTTTAGTTCTCTATTAATCTCAAACTTCTTTACGTTATAACTTACCCGCATGTTGGCTGCCCTCGTAAAGATATGGACCCTTCCTTTTCCTTACACCTGCGACATGGCCGTGGTCCACTCTCAACCTTTTTCACGGGGACAGGAATGTTCTTCTTGCTTCCACATCCAGTCTCATTGTCATCAGTGACTCCGTTACTGCAACTTGTTGACGCCACTACAACTTCATCAAGTTGCTCCTTTGTCCGGATCGGGACAGTGAAATCTGCTTTTTGAGCCATTGTATTGTCGCGCTGTCGCCAATAGCAAAACTGGGTTTTCAAGGATCTTGGTCTCACGATGCATTCAATGACACCCGTCATGCGAGATCAGACATTTTGTCCAGGGTTAAAATGGTATCCCCGCCATTGGATTCACTATAATTACCAATTAAGCCAGCCTATTTTTCTTGTACTACAATCCTACACCCCGCCAGTGTCCGCACACTTATGGTCGACATCCGCCATCACCACTCTTTAATGTAGAGAGAAAAAAGTATATTCGAAATCTAGCCCAAAGGCCACTCCCGTGAAAATAAACTATTTGGTCGTCAAATTCCACATACCCATAATGTCTCTTCACCAACATCACACTGCCGCCACTGTCCGTCTTGACACTCCACCCTCCGATATTTTAATAAACAAACGATAAGTACACAGAAACTTAGCCTTCCATCTAAGCACGTTCCGTAATCCCCATATAGAAAATTCACCCACATGAGATGCACTCTCACGACTTGTTGCGCTCATCAATCGGTTGGTCGACTGGTTGTTCAACTGGTAACCATTCGTTCCAATTGACATGAGAAACTTCGCCGGCGCACTCCTCCACGTTCTCAGCACTAGCATCAGAAATTGCTTCCGACCCTTCTGACCCTCTAACCTTGCCCAACCGAGCTGCCCGGAATGGTGACAGAAGACCAGCCCGGGACTCATGACGCCAACTTCCAGTGAAGAAAGGACCAGTGCTAGTACCGGTACGGTTTCTTTTGCGACGGACGATTCCGTTCAGAGAATCCTCTTCGTCAGAATCTTCACGGGGAACGCGTGTTCTGTGTGCCAAAAGCTTTGGGTCAACTACAAATAGGGCATCCTCATCTGCATTGACTTTTTGTAGCTTAGCCTTGCATGGTGACGTCTCACACAGTTTGTGTCCCTGCAGATCCTCAATAACTGAGTTTTCATGCTTGCCAGATCTGGGTCTATCGTGAATTGGCCATGAGTCTTCCTGCGATGACTTGGTATTTTGAGGTCTACGACCATCAACACATGTAACCTATTCATCTGTCTTCTGATCAAAACTCAACTTCTCGTCAGATGCAGAATGATCGGCGGAGGGTCCATTGTCAGCACCTTCGACTACTTGTTCGGACTCATCAGAATCTGTAGGCTTGAGCTTGTCCATGAGTTGCGAGATTGTGTCCACAGCTTGAGCTAGACGCTTATGAACGTCACCACGCAAAAGTTCAATTTCACTTGTCTTTCCGGAGCGCGTAAGAATCTGGTTGGTGACATCCTTTTGGTGAGCCGCTAGAAGCCTGAGGATTTCCGTGATGTCAGAACGAAGCTTTTTCTTCATGGCAGGTTCCGTCTCGACACCTAAGCTACACTGCTTGGTGATGGCCCGATGAGTTGACATCCCATTGTCCGTGATCGACCGTCCAGTTGGCAGATCAGCCAAGAAACGGCGAAGACCGGCCGGGAGTGTCTTGAGGGCATATTCATCTAGCTGGTGATCCGGAACATAGCTCTGGCCCATTGCCTCGTCAAAAGCGGTGGGGGGTTGTAGGTAGTACACCCGACGGGCTGCATCATAGATGCCCAGCATGGAAAAGGCTGGAGGGCATGCACCAAGGAAGGCAAAGAGCTCATGGCGATACAAGTGGTACGCATCACATTGAGTATCGTCCTCATCAGGAGGAAGCACCAGCGTGATCAAATTACCAGCTTGCTCGTCGGACAACAGTACACGCGACGAAATGGCCCCGGGCAGCTCAAAAATGCTTGCAGCTGGAGTGGCCAACGGGGTCTTTGCTCCACGAATGGTGTTCATGGTCCCCCATGCACCAGCGTCTACTTCCGAACGGCTGCCAATATCCAGACCAGATCCGGTGATGAGCTTGACAGTATCATCAACACCATTACGGAAGGTTGAGCTACACTCCGACTTTTCACGAGTCTTAGGAAGATATTCAACTGGCGAATGGATCGTGGTGGCAGCAAAATCTTCAATAGCAGCCGTGCCCACAGATATAGTAGACGATACACGGGGATGCCCTTCACTCACAGCAGGGTGGGGTTCATCCGAAGACGAATCCTTGCTGATCATGGCAGCCATGGTGTGTACCAAAGAGCTCAGACTCTTTCTCCGATGGATTCGGGGGCGGGTTTTGTGCATAGCTGGCACGATAGGGACACCTAAATTTCAGTGGTCAATTAATACTTTGATACTAATGTTGTAGTTTGTGTTATATATGACTTACGCTCGGGAGGGTTTGAAGCGTCGGAGGCGTCAGACGCATCAGAACGATCAAAAACAAAAGCCTTGTTTCGACCAAACGTCTTTCTGCCCCAAGCCCTGAAAGTGCGGTGGTTTTCAATGGGAGTGTGGATTGTCTTGGAAACGGTGCGGGATGAACGCTTCATCGAGGTACCAAAGTTGTTTGGAAACAGCGACTCCATATCGTCACTGATATCGGTGTCACGTAGATCAAGAGCCCCACTCATGGAGGGAACCTCACGATGGCTAGCCTTGGGGACAATCAGGTCCATATCAGTGTAAGAGCAAGTCATGTTGGATGAATATTTGAACTAAATAGACGACTGATGGAATAATAATGATCGGTAGTCGATCTATGGAATTGATAAATGGAGTCGGTAGAAGTGAACGGACGTATGTGATCGGTCAGTTGTGATAATTATGGTGATGACATCAATGTTGGGTAAAAGATGAACACAGAGTCAACAAACTGGTGATGGAAAAAGTAGAATAAACAAGATGAGATCGAGCAAGTAGTCATAGAGTATAAACACTCCACCATGCTAGTGGACCAGAATAGCAAGAACATTGTGAAAGTGGCAAGATCATAACAGTTGTATGGCAAGAGCTACAATTGAGAAAGAACATGTCTTGTTTGTATGTACCTACATATGCACGTCGTACCCTCAATCATCACTATACCATCCTAGATCAGAGAAGTCACGACTCTATCACTAAACATGAGAGAACGGTCCATGACATGAACTGTATATCAATGACAACAGTATATAAATGTATTCTGGTATGTTGTTTTAATTGTAGGGCTATGCACACTTTTTATATTGTGATGTTGTATCATGTTGGGGCTTGACAAGTACTCATAGTGTATCTTGTCTAAAACCAAAAACCTCGTCGTCTATACTGTTCGCCGTGTTTGTTAGGGACCTATTGTTGTCAAGTCTTTCTGTTATCCTTTCCAATGCAGGGATGCATTTACAGAGGATTGATACATCCATCCCACTATCATCGACGTCAGTAATTCCTAAACGGTCAACTAACATTCAGTAGGGTCCAGAGTTACCAAAGCCCGTGTCCTAAATTCCGCCTGTTACTTTTCAGGAACAACCGCTACAAGGCTAATACTCAGCCTCGGGTTCCACACTTTGTGCCAGGGTTTGCTAGTTTTGAAAGCCGGGGGTCTATCAAATTGTGGCGATCGCGCAGAGACGCTTTTTGGTATCGCGATTGACCTATTTTTCTCACTAGACCTTTTCCCTTCTTTCTTTTCTTCGTAGTCGACTTTTTAGATTGATTGGTCCTATAACCCTCATACCCACTATTGGACAATCTGCTTTCACCGGTGGTACTGTGACACGGAGTACGATACTTCTCAATTCAGCACGCCGACTCGTCATATCGTCCGCCTCATCAGCATTCCATTCACAGTCGCCAATACAACAGCCAGCGCTCATCATCGTTTAACAATTGCAAAAAAACCATGGCAAAGACCAAGAGCAAGGTGACCCCTCCGGCCACCACCAACCTGTTTGATAAAATCATCAGCCAGGGTACGTCTCTACCCGATCGCATGAACTACCGCCACCCATTCTAACCCGTTCGTTTTCACCCGACAGGCCGGGACCGTAAACGGTCGCAAAATCTCGCTCAGGCGCTTTTGAGTTCCAAGAGCCGCGCAAACGTCGCCAACAATACCCCGCGAAAGAAATCTTCCCCCACGGGGCCGCTTCTCAACAGAGCTGGAGTTAAGAAGGTTGATACCTCCCCGATGTTCCCGCCCTCTCGACCCGCCAATATCTAACATGTAACCGTCTCCCTAGACCTCTGCTATTACTCCTCCGAAGGGACCCTCTCTCGCCTCCCGTATTTCTTCGCCCGCCGCTAAGGGTCTTTGTACCGTCGGCCCACCAAAGTCGGTCATCCAAGCAAAAACGCAAGCTAAGCCCAAGCCCGGATCTCTCGCTGCCCGTATAAGCACCGGCATCGCCACCGCCAACGGCCCCAAAGGAAACCGCATTCGTCCCTTCGGCCCACCCCCCGGAACTCCCACTGGCCCCTCTTCGGCCAAATCCGCTAGACGCACCGCCCCGCCGACCAAGAGCGCGCTTCATGCCCCTCCACGTGCTCAACGCCCCAAGAGTCAACCACCAGCGGCACAGGCCGTGAGTAGAGCCCCGGCTCCTAAGACGTTCGCGACCTTCTCCACCAGTGCCGCCGCTGCTGCAGCAGCTGGTAGTCCGGGCCTTTCTATTCGCGGTATTGCAGGGCCTTTCTCTATTATCGCTAAAAACTTTGCTCCTGGTACCACTGCCGCCGATATCTCCAGTGCCATGTCGCCCATCGGCGGTGAAATAATCGGCTGCGAACTTCTCGTAACCAGCCCCATTATCGTCGCCGAGCTCGTTTTCGCCACCCGTGAAGGTGCCGAAAATGTCATTGCCCGTTTCCACAACCAAACAGTAAGTCTCTACGCTCCATTCACCCCACTGACATCACACTAACAACCCCATCACAGGCCGATGGTCGTACGCTCCAAGTCTTCGCCAAGCCAGGAGGTTACGTAGCAACCCCTCCCGGCACTGAAGCACCACGCTTTGCCGCCGTACAGCTAGTTGACGGGTCCAACGGGTTCGCAGTGAACAGCACGGTTGCACAGACACGCCTGTTGCCGACAGTCACAGCACCCGGACTTTACAGTGACGACCTTATGACGGGGGTCCGTAAAGGGAGAGGCTTCGGAACTTGGTCTTCTGCGTGGTAGATCAAGTAATGTGGCGTTAGACTGGGTTCTTTTTCGGTTTTTTTTGCTTTTTCTCTGTTTGACTTTTCTTGTTTACTTTTGCCTGCGGATCGGGATTTTGATATGGCGTTGGGGAATGAAGGGTTTGTTTAAATAATACACAAACGGGGTGCTAGAAGCCTCGTTTAGCGAGTCTTAATCACCACATCATTTTAAGCACATTGATACCAAAATCAAGATTGACTTGTTTATGACATTATACCCTGAATGAAACGAAAACAATAAAAAATACAGAGACCAGCAAATGCCAAACAGGCCGAAAGCCAATATGAAATGAAGACAGAAACCCAAAAATACTTGTCCAACCCACACATCAAGATACACAAAAGCCAAGATACGAAAACAAGAGTATAAAACAAAACGACGAAGGGTAAAAGAAACCACAAAAACAAGACAGATAAGCCAAAGGGGGAAGAAGGGTGGTAATGATATAAACATGCCTCTTCTTCGCGCCCATACCATTCCATTCATTTCATTCTTCCAAATCAACCAAACCTAACCAGAAACACCATTGTAGCCCTCTATTTAGAACTTAAACTTGAGACATCTCACCGCCACGCACTAGCGTTGTTCATATACCCACCATCCTCGGTTCTCTCCTCTAGTGTCCGGATGAAATCACGGTTCCCTCTTGCGGCACCTTGCTGTCTGTTCCCAGTCCGTCTTCTGCTTGCCGCACCCTCAGTGCCACCAAGTCCCGTCTCCGCTCCCGGCGGGTAGTAAGCCGGCGATGGCTGCAGACGAATTGGCTGTGTCGGATCAAGATGGGAAGCCACACGCTGAATGGCGGCCGGAATCCCGTTCTGCTGCTCAATTGTCGAAGCCCGAGGCCGAGCACGGCTTTGCGCCGCGGCGTACATACCAGCGGCCGATGCTGGCGGCTGGTTGGCGTATTGGGCAGGGAGTTGTTGTGGGACCGACGCTGGGGCTGCGTTGTAGTTGCCAGCAGGCATCTGGACATATTGTTGGCCGGGTTGACCAGGCTGACCGGGCTGTGGTGCGGCGCCTTGTGGATAAGGTGGGTTGACAGCAGCCGAAACGCCGACGGGAGCCTGACTCGTAGCGGGGTATCCGTTGTTGTACACTGGCTGTTGTTGTGCCATGGCGCCAGACTGCGGTTGCATGTATTGCTGTTGCTGCGTGGCAGTTTGCACCGAATTCTGGTATGCGCCCTGGGCCGCCTGGGCGCGCTGCTTGCTGGCCTGTTCGGCGGCCATTTGTTGCGAAGTACCGGGCGCCAGAGAGCGGTTAAGAGGATTAGGCTTGAGGTTCATCGGCGGTACAAATGGGCCGGTGAACTTTTGTTGGGTGATGAAGGGATGCAGCTTGGCCTGTTGTGGGGTCCAGCGCTCCAGAGGATTGATGTTCAAGAGACCACGAACAAAATCAATAAACGCAATGCGGTTGTTCATTTCGCGGTCCATCTCTGATTGCTTCATGTTCTTGCGCGGCATTGGGTACGTCTTGATGATTTCAGGGAGTGAGCTAGCAGAGAAATACTTTTTGCTGGGCTGCTCCTTGGTGTTGTGCTCGCGGGAGTACTGGTCCATTGACTTCAACTTGTATGTGCGACGCCCGTACTCGTCTTGGTGCTTCTCAAAGAAATCACCACCCTGCTTTCCCGATTCAATCATGTAGTTTGGTGGGTTACCCAGCATCTCAACAATGCGCGATACCTGGTTGTACTCCGACGAACCAGGGAATAACGGGAGACCAAGGAACAATTCAACTACAATACAGCCTAACGACCACATGTCGATTGCCGACGAGTACTTCACACCGAGTAAAACTTCTGGCGAGCGGTAAAACCGAGACTGAATGTATGTGTAAACAGTCTGTCTCTCGTCACAAGCTGAACCAAAATCAATGATCTTGATGATGGGACTTTCCAAGTTCTTAAGCAAAATGTTTTCTGGCTTCAAGTCACAGTGGATCAGACGGGCCTTGTTCAGCAAAGTCAACCCATTAAGCAGCTGCTGAGCAAAGACTCTGACCAAGGTGGTGCTCAGACCCCGGAACTGATTCTGTTTAATCAGTTCATACAAGTTTACACTAAGCAACTCAAAGACCAGACACAGATGTTGGCGGTGGATGAAGGTGTCTTTGAGTCGTAGGAGGTGGTGATCGTCGTTTTTATCAAGCTTCTGATTAAGCAAATCCAACACAGAGACCTCCATCATACTCTGGTTGAAATAGGCAGTTCGGTTCTTGATGACCTTGACAGCTACGACCTCCTGAGTCTTCAAGTTTTGACACTTGACGACTTGGCCGAATGTACCCTGACCCAAAACATCAAGAATCAGGTAACGGTTCTTGTGACCAGCTTCCTCCGAGCCGAGAATATCGTTGACATAGAGAATGTAGTCACTATCTTCGTTATCGTACCCGTCATTTTTGACGCCCTTGCTGGGCTTAGTGAGCACACGTCGTGGGTTCCGGGACGATTCATACTTGAAATTGGGGTTACAAATTCTGTATGTGGACGGGAGGTGAACGGTAAGAGCTTGGAGCGGCTATGTGTAATTGTTAGTCTCATATATATTAATGAACTGTAGTATAGGGTACACAGCTGGGAATAGAAGTGAAGCGCGCGGGGGCCAGTGGTGACACTAAAGCTATGAGGTCGCAGCTAGCACATGGAACGATCATATATGAAGCAAGCGGCAAGTGCCACAATGTGTCGTTTCAAGACCAGCATCTAGACTTAGCTATATCGGCCATATAGAAGTGTATGGTCATGAGTGTTCAATTGTTTGCTCAGTTGAAATGACCCCGCCATTGAGGCCCCTCCATTGAGACCCTGTTACCAACACCCGCGCTGTCGTCAATGAGACAAGGATTTGTCGTATCACCTCGTGGCGTAACCACGGGAGAAAAAGTCAAAACAAAAACATACTTGCCAGATAAGACGAGTGGGGAGCAGAGTGGACAAGATGTGGGTAGAGGACACGAGTACCACGTCAAACAACGCGCTCGTAATTACCGGCGAAAAAAGGTTATTGGGAAGATAAATCACTTACACTGATGAAGCCACCCTCGGGGTTGGCACGACGGAAAGGCGGCTGCTGGCTGACCTTTGGTCTGAGGTCACCCTGCGAGCGGATCGTCTTAAACTCGGGCAATGGCTGCATTGAAGGGGCCTTGGACGGTGATGGGACCTGTTGGGGCTGCTGCTGCTGTTGCTGTTGCTGAAGTGGCATAGGCTGTGTTTGAGGAGATGTGCCACCAACGGTCATATTCTGGGGAATGATACGTCTCGGCGACTTGGGATCGTTATAATCCATGTGTGCAATTCCCTGCGGGTGGCCGGCATGGCCATTATGGTTGGGATGGCCGTAAGCATCGTAGGACATGGTAGCACCATTTGGCGGGGGTTGTTGGTGCTGTGACTGCATCTGGTGCTGAGGCGATGTTGTGAGGTGCGGGGAGCCCGAAGACGAATTCGACGCCGACATACTTGGTCTTTGCTGAACTGCCGAAGGCCCGGGGTTTGCACCACCGGCCATGTTGTGTGGATGGCCATGGCCAATGGGGTACGAGTTCTGGTAAGGCGGTTGTTGCTGTTGTTGTTGTTGGGCGTACTCGGGGCGACTAGGCGAGGCCCGCTGGCCGGCAAACTGAGGAGCCATGGAGCCCATACCGGTGGGCGTCAGATTGGGGCCATTGGGCGAACTGACGGTCTTGGGAACGTAAGACGAGGTAGGTGAGAGAGTTTCCATGGGCGAGTAGCGCTGAGCGGCCAACGACGGATCGGCACCAGCAGCAGACGACGGCATCAAAACCTGATTGCGCGGGGCCGAGGCACCGTTCGAGCCGACCATGCCGTTGGGAGTAGCACCGGGATACTGGTGGGGGCGCATGGCTAGAGAAACCGTGTTGTTGTGAGGTGAACTCGGGAATTGAGGAGGATTGACTGAAATGTAGTCGGCAGACTGTGAGGATTCGAGTTCGACGACTGGCTGGTATTGAGCAGACAACGGCGATGAAGATGGCGCCGAAGAAGTCTGCGGGTATTGGTGCGAGAGCTGGTAACGAGGCTGCGTAGCGACGTATGTATTATTGTGCGGTAACTGAGACGGCACAATATTGGCCAACGAAGCAGCTACGGCTAAGTCCTGGTGATTATGGTGGTGGTGAGGCTGCAATATGCCAGAATTCTGTTGCGAATTAAGCTGCGGCGATGGCTGAAACCTTTGCTGAAGGTGGTTCTGGCCTTGCTGTATTTGGACGTTGTGGGAATGGCTTTGCAAGTGGTCGCTGTAAGGTGGGGAAATCTGAGCGAGGGGATAATCGTGGTTTTGCTGATTTTGCTGATTTTGATTGTGCTGTTCGTGGGTCAAGAGAGGAGCATCATGGGTCTCAAGCATGGCCTCATTAACTCTCAATCTTTCCCAGTGATGAATGATAAAAACACCCGAAAATGCTGGTAGAAGAGAGGGATGGAGAGGAATGAATTGAGGCACGACCGACAGAAACAGACGATGACGGCCTGGCGATCGCAAGCTTTAGTAACCGACGGGCCGACAGAGACGAAGCGCTACAGCGACAACGAGGGGCAGCTAAAGTGAGCAAGAGAAAGCAAGACCGAGACAAACGATCTAGATTGCTTCTGCACGAGATCTCGATGAGTTTGAAGGACAACGAGGACGGGAAAGGAAAATGTGCAAGATTCTACAAAGAATAATTCCTCATATTAAATCTCCCAAGAAAGCAATCGAACAAGAGCAGGAAGAAGTGCCTCTGAGACGACGTGTAAAAGTAAAAAAATAATCCCCAGCTGGCAAATAGTCCCGAGCGAGCGAAACAGGCTTGCACGGCGTCATAAACCTCGTAGGCTTTCCTTTACGGCTGTTGGCAGTTTTATTGGCCAGGGTGCGGGGCAACAAGAAGAAGAGAAAAGAGACGGGAACAAAGGCCAATGAGCGAGAAATATAGTGAGTTATGTGAAGGTACAATGTACATATAACATAGCTGCTACAATGCGTGAACACCCCAAAGAAGGAGGATTAGGAACAGACGGGTTGAAGGGCGGTTGTTGCAGCAGTTCGTTCGCTACAGCGGCTGTTTAAGGAAGATACATACATACATATATGTACAGGTCACATCTGCCACGACATTCAGGTTTGTTTGCGGTTGTTTCTCATTCTGGAGATCCCAATCCATATTCTGCATGTGCATGTGTATGTACATACATACACACATATCACTACATGTACGAGGCTGAATACTATCAACTTTAACGCAGCTACACATGCAAAAATCACTTCTTGCCGCTCGCTTTCCCTGCAGCTCCGACGCCCGCCCCTGTCGCCTTCTGGTTCCCGAAACCTTCTCTTGTCAACCCCAACATCCGGCAATAACTTTCTACTAAGACATCACATTCCATCCACCAACAATTCAACTGTATATGCAACCACGTACACACCCAACTTCCTCGCATCTTCATCTTTTTTTAACCTGCACCTCCCCATTTTCGTCACAACTCAACCCATGGACATCCCATCTTTTTGGCCCCAATTCTCCTCACTTCACAACTTTGTCTACCACAAAATCTACAATCCATCAAAGCGCCATGGAGGGGTACCCCCCGTCTAATGCGTCTGGCCTCAAAAGCCCACTGGCAACCCTCATGCACCGCCCTCGCCCCATCCAGCAATAAACCTGTCAGGGAGTCGTACCTAAACCTTGAATGCGTAACCTTGCCTAAACCCCGCCGCCGCGTGCCTTACCTTCCCGTCCAACTGCGATGAAACTGACCCCTCCTCTCCGCGTTGTTCATTTAATGCAACAGAACAATGCTTTTCGACATGCATCCTGCCACCCAATGTTCTTGTATTTATGTATTTACATGTGTACATACGTCTGTTATGTTCTGCTTGTGTCGTCATTTTGGCCCCAAATCTAAACGTGGAACGCCACCATCGTCGTCTCAAAAGACAATCCACAAAGGATTCATGTCCATGGGTCTGAAGGCGGGGAAGCTCATGACGCCGCACATGACGCTGACGTTACTTCCTATCTAACTAGGGTGATATACCCTTATTACAACGTTGTAAATCAACCCCGCTCACGTCAATGATTCAACTGCTCAACGACAGTATCTCCAAATGAGGAACCCTAATTTTGAAGAATTACTACTCGGGCGAATCAATGGCTATACCCGTGATATGCACTCCCTGCATGTTACCTTAACGATTAATAGAATAGCCCATTACAGGTCTACATTCTCGATCTCATATACATTTACAAATCTGCATGTATACATATGTACATACAACGCTACAGTTCTATATGAAAATATAACCCAGCACCAACGAGCATGAATCCTAAACGTTAATGATCTCAGTCCTGTGCCGCAGCCAAAGTCACCAACTACGTAGTCGATCACCTTGGTCAAACTGTGCAGCTGACCAGGTAACTCATATCATCAGATCTTTGGATCTATCTTAGCATCCATAATACCTACACACATACACATGTACATGTGTACGTACATGGTCGAACCCCATTTGGTCCTTGCCAAGATATACAAACCTAAATCATAACAAAACAAAAGAGCACAAATTACAGACAAAATATCAAAAGAAAACACAAGCAGGCAACAACGTATGAAAGAAAAGACTCCAAAACTGATAAGGAAGAAGAAAATGGAAGCAAGTCTTGGTGTTTACACCAGATATTCTATGGGTTTTCCCTGACACACAAAGCACACGGTGACACCGAATCGCCGGCTATGTCTTAGCCTAAGGGAACAAAATGAACACGAACAAGAAACAAAAGGCAAAGGGGGAACAAAACGTAAATGAAAAGCAACCACAACTCAACAAAAACCACAATCTCAAATCATATCCACCTCTATAGCGCCAACCATTGTGTTAGGAGACCATTACATCAGACAGACATTGCCTGGGAATCTCCATGCGAAGCTCCGCATAGACATCCCTAAGCTCTCGTCCAAACACCCCATACAAAGCCCTCTGGCCGTCTCCCATGTTACATAAACCACGAAACCTAACTCACATAAACAAACCAACCGAAGAAAAAGAAAAAAGAGTCCCCCCTATTGATACCACACCTCTACACTTGGCACTTAACGTTAATCGAGTATTGCGTCCCCTTTCATATCATAAAACCATGATGTCGGACACTATAAGATAAATGGGCGACGAAACAAAAGGAATAGGAAAGAAAAAACAAATTCGTGCCAAAGGAGAACGTAACAGAAGGAAAAGGCATACGAGCCCAACGGACATCGTGCACAATGGAGAAAATAAACAAATACCGAAAAGAGGCAGCATCCAGTAGAGCCATGACAAGAAGAAAACGATGAAGGAAGAAAGAAAAACAGGAAACAAAAAACAAAAAAGGCTAAGGGAAATATGGTGATAGGCCGTTGCATCGATCCAAACTCAAAATATACAGGCCGTATAGTCGTTTACCACGACACATCATGGTGTATTGTGTAGACCAAACCCACTTTAACCACATCGAGCTCCATGTGGTCCGAAGCCAGAAATGCCTTGCGCTAGTTGACGGCGATGGGCCGGGCGTTTCCAAGTCCGTTTGAACTGAACCGGACCAGCTTGGAGACAATGCGTGTGAGAATGGTTCCGCCATCTTGAGTTGGAGGATCTTCCAATAAAAGGTGTCTAACCTTGGAAGTTACCGACAAACCCATTGCCGTTGGGCTGGTTACCTTGCTGAGCCCATTGGCCATTCTGCTGCTGACCTTGGCCGCCCTGACCACGGCCATAGTTTCCGTTGCCATAGGGCGCGGTGGGCGAGTTGTAGCCTGCCGGCGATTGGGCTTGGGGGCCGTTAAAGCTGTTCTGTTGTCCATTGAACTGGGCTTCGTGTTTGTATACATGTTAGTATATCATGTAGTATTTTGACGGGGCCTAAATAAACTCACCTCCGTATGGCGGGAAGAAGCCAGTCGGCGTTTGAGGGAAACCAGGTCCCTGGGCACTTTGAGGGCTGAATGGCTGCGTAGGGTCAAACTGACCTTGCGGGTTCTTGTCTTTGCCCCACTACACAACGTTCATGTTAGTTATAATACACACATTACATTGCTTGGTCGAACTTACACTGCACTTGAGAGGTCTGCCATTGACGTTGTAGCCATTCATTTGACAGATGGCCATGGCAGCGGCCTCGTGGGACTCCATCTTGATGAAAGCGAATCCACGGTCTGCCTGGAACCGCGACTCAACTACATAACCAAAGTTTGCAAATAGAGGAACCACATCCTGAGGGGTAGTGTAGGGAGTTAGGTTACCAACATAAGCCGTGGTTTGCCACTGGGGAGTCTGAGCAACGACAACGTCATAACTAGCAGCGCCGTGAGCAGGGAACTGGTGATGGCCAAACGGCGTAGTGGGGGTCATGCCCATGGCAACCATGGCCTGTTGTTGGGCAATAGATGGCTGCCCTTTCTGGTTGGCCCAGTTGCACCGAATAGCACGAGAACCCAACCATTCACCATCCATGGAGCTGAGAGCCTTCTCTGCATCCGCGCGATCGCGATAAGCCACAAATCCGTAACCTCTGGAGCGGCCAGTCTTCATATCCCACATGACACGTGCCTCAGACAAAGTTCCGAATGGACCGAAAGCAGCAGTCAACATATCGTCGTTGACCTCGTTGGACAGGTCGCCAACAAAGATGTGAAAGTGGGAGCTAGTATCCTCCTTGGTGGTAGAACTGGCTTGATAGGCCCAGTTAACCTTAATTTCCTATATGAGACACTTGTTAGCTACTAGTGCATGTTTCTGTGTGGCAATATAATCTTACGGATTGGTGTACGCGACGACCATTCAGCGTCTGCATAGCTCTCTCGGCGGCACCAGGGTCATCGTACTCAACGAAACCATAGTTATAGCCCTTGGCCTATATCGAGCAATGTGTTAGTATATCGCCGGCAAAATAGTATTCCGTGTAATTAGTAGCTCGTGGCGCAATAATCCAAATTTGCGCAAACTCTAACTGAGCACACAATGAGCTACGAATTGGTTCAAGTTCCCATCGTCAACCCCCGTGGCAGCATATTTGGAGGATTTAACTGCGCCAATGACACCATTGGAAGCTTGTTCCCAGGCCAATTCTTGTTATAATACCGGGTATCGTATGGCGCATAGCTGCTCTTTAGATGTTGCGGTTGGGTAGTTGCCCGATATTGGACGCCATGTCGAATAGAAAGCAAACGTGAAGGCGCATACTTACGTTCTTATCAGGAATGATCTTGACATTCTGAACGTGACCGGTGGTCTCGAAGATTTGACGTAAAACTTCCTCCGTCACGCGCTGGTCTAATCCGCCAATGTAGAGAGCACGCTTGTTGGGTTCAGGAGCGGCGCGGCGCACATAGGCTCCGGAGGTAGGAGACAGGACACCATCAATGGGCGAGGTGATGTTACCTGGTACAACATTGTTGTTGGTGGAAATGTGCAAAGGCGGGGGAGCCGAGGCTTGCTGGGCCTGGTGGCCATCGGAATGAGAGGAAGCTTTGTCGGACATTTCTTATTGTTGAGGATTCGAAGACCAGACAATGTGACGAATGTTACGGCCAAAAGCTCGAGTGGGAAGTCGGGACGGAATGGCAAAATAGACGCTTTGTCAAGGTGCGGTAGCTGGTTGTGGTTTGTATTCCGGCAGTGGCGACGAGCTCGATGCGCACGAGGAATGTCGAGGGGGTCGGCAAGGAGACAGACGACTAGGGAGGGGGCGACAGAGCACAACTATCACAAGCAGACAAAGTCCGAAGGTTAGTTACGCTGCGTATTGAAGGATAGTGGGGGCAATGGTCTGGGCCAAAGGGGAAGAAGTACAAGCAAGATTGGTCTTCTAGTAACCAGCGCTGTCAATGAGGGACAACAAACAATGGCAAATGCAAGAACAGATTAACAGACAGAAGGAACCAATATAGCACAAGAAGTGAAGACAACTGAGCGCGGAACCAGTAAAGCCGGCAAATAGAAAAGGAGAGATGTGACAGAGGCACCTGAACAAAGTCTAGAGGGTTTAGGCGAGCACGTCGACGTGTTAGACGTGGCGGAGGATAGCCAGGGAAAGGGGTGTAGTGTGTGTGGGTGGATTTTGGGTAACTCAAAAAGGGAATTCTGTCATGGCCGAGCTATAGCTTTGGGGGGCTCTAGCTTCAGAGCTGTATGGTGTTTACATGTCCGTTCTGGCGAGTACTAGTTCCAGGGGTTTATGCAGTGAAGGGGCAATGTTGCAATGCTGAAAGGCGGGAGAGAGGCGCCTGGGAATTGGTATAGTGTGGGGGTACAAACAAATAGGCTGTTGTTTGCGAGGTTTAGAGGGTAAGGTAATGGAGAGAGGATGGCCTGGTTGACGGATGGCCTGGTTGACGGATGACTTACAGCACAATTGGAGAGCCAGCTGGAAGCCAATTGGCGACTATGAGGCGTTTCTGCGTCAAGCCAAGAACAGATACCAGGGGTGTAGGTTCTGTATGGTGGGGCGCAAGAACAAGAGGGTGAACGAGAGGTTGGAATTGTGAGAAGCGAATATTGATGGAAAATTGGCTTCAATTGATATGGAAATAGACAAAGAAGGCTGAATAGAAGCTTGAACAAGTCGGCAAGCAATTGATTAGGCAGTATAGACCATGTCCATTTTCACAAAACAATTGTTACCTCCGGGGTAACTGTCCCGCTCAGTCGTTCCATGCCGTTCATCCCTGGCGCCTGCCGCCCTTCCACGTTTAAAGTACAGAGTTCTCGGGCCAAATGGGAAGGAATACACCACTCAGTGGGAAGCACGCTGCAGCCGCAATGCAAGCAATTGTTGTTACAGACACCAATTTGAGATACGATATGCGTATGGACTTGCAGCGAGTCTGGTGGGGGTTCTCAGAGGAAGTTCTGTAAAAGAACGGGTTGGTTCCATAGGATGTGACACAGTTTTGTTGATGTACACATGTAGACGTTTAGTTGTCAGTTATCCAACACCAAAGTCAATACACTAGCTCAAAATAGTACTAGCGCCGTATTTCTACAATGGAGGGAGGAAACAGGAGAGACAATCATGTCGCCGACCAATCGACTGTCGGCTTTGGAGACGGCCGGTTGGTTTCCGTCGGCTGGACTTGTAAATGTGAGTATATTTAGAAGCAGAGGACGACAGCTGTCCATCCTACGAGACGGGGTCAATAATTGGGGATGATCAGGACCAACTCTCATTTCTATTATTATTTAATGACAAACAAGCTGACCATTGTTAATGGCAAACAGGTCTATATCTACATACAAATGTATGCGTACCTGAGTTAACTGGCCCATTCATTATGGACCTCTGGTTGGGCCCGCAACGTTTATCTACGAACATCCATACATGATGTAATCAACTAGCTTATCGATAAGACGTTGCAAAGTCAGAATAGATGCAGTTGAAACTTCTGTAACTTAGTAGTTGAAAATACACGATTTATATTTACATGTCTATCCCTATATCTGCCTCTTAAAGTGGTATAGGCAACGCACATACATCCGGATACAAGAGGATTTATATGTCTCGCCCAATAACTTGGCAAATGAATGGTGAATATAACAACTTGGTAACAAATCTTGGGCGTGTCGGTCTCGTATATATACTTATGGGGTTCTCTGGCGAAGGTTAATCTGAAATCGCTTAAATAACTTTATAATTGATAAATACGGGTGTGTACGTCTGTTCCCCAAACTTCTATGGATGTAATGAATCCAAAAACACCTAACACTCATCTATGCACACAAGATCTCCACGGTGCATTATACCCTAACACAACACTCACACATGCTATATAATAGGGTTGTTAGAGATACACCCATTTCGTATATTACAACCGTTATACGGGGAAATTCGCGCGCCGGTTCTAAAACCGGAAATCACCCGCCTTACATCATCGAGAGATGCGTAGGTACCTGCTGTATTCATTTTAGACTCCAAAATTCAAATTCATTTTATCCACCCTCTTATATACTCTAGAACATAATTTTCCCAGTGCCATCATCATACAAATTTTCTACTATCGACAACCATCAAAATGGGGTCCGAAACTACCGAATTGACCAGACAATTGATCGATATCGAATCAAACATGGTACGTACTGTTTGCGCCAACTTTCATTCGACCCAAACGGATGCAGCGCATTCTATTTTCAATTTGTCGTCATATTTTCACATGCTAATAGTTGTCATTAGATCATTGATATCGGACGCGCCCTTCGAAGTGCGGCCCGTATTGGACCCGCCGGCGACATGACGTCCATCCAGGAAGGGATGCGCGAGAAGCTCCCCGAAGCTGACCGGAAGTGGCAGTATGCTTTGAACGAGTTGGAAATGCAGATTGTAAGTAGCCCTGAGTATTTTTCGTGGCTACAGTTTGTTAACATGGTTTGCGACTTTAGCTGGATGCCAAGGCAGTTTTGACGCGAGACTTGGAGAGAATACAGCCGCAGGGCAACACAAGCATCACGCACAAGTTCCTCAAGGGCCCAATAGCACCGGTGTTTACTATGCCCTCGCCACCCAAGACAGTTGCCCAGCCAGTAAACCAAATGGCACAAACATTAGCGCCCATGTCGACCTCACAGTCTCACCAGTCGGTACCTCCGGCCTCAAACCCGGGGACATACAAGAACACGCCTGTCCCCCCACCAGTGATCCCCCCGGGTGCTATCCCCATGGCCCCAAGCAACAGCGCAGGCAGCTATTCAGAACCGATGGCGGGTTCCCTTTCAATGACCCCCATTCCCGTACCACCGGTTGGTCGGAACGCATCACCGCTTACAGCTAAGAAAGATGTCGCCAGCAACCGTGGAATGAAAGCTTCACCAGCTCTCGGCAAGGCAGCTCCAAACAAGAAGGGATCACCTGCTCTCACCAAAGCCCAGATTTCCAAGGTTTCAAAGTCCCCCAACAAGAAGAACTCGCCGGCCATTTCGAAATCAACACCATCAGCGTCAAAAGCTAGCCCAGCTGTTTCCAAAGCAAACTTGATCAAGGCCAATATGCGGAAGGACTCGCCGGCACCAGCAGCCGAAACGGGATACACAACAGGATTTGGTCTTCCCGAGCAGAAGCAAACACCGATCCCACCGCCTCAAATTCCCGTCGCAGCAACCAAACCTAAAGCCCAGAAGAAGAAACCCGCTCCCAAGAAAGCCACTCCACCTGCCCCACAACCTACCACCCAGCCAACACAAACACCCATTGTCCCACCACCAGTCACCACAATGGGTATGAACCAACACCCACAACCCATCAACATGAACCTGGGCATGTCTATGCAAATGCCTATTAACGTGGACTTTTCACCGATGGAACAGGCTGGAAACATGTACATAGGGAATAACGGATCTGGACAACCGGCGGGTAACGGTAACAACGGGCAGTTCGACTCGGGGATGAGTCTGGATATGCCGATTTCAGGATCGGATATGATGGGCATGGGAATGGGCGGTGATATGGATTTGGGAGCGCCAGATATGGCGGATTTGGGGGATGACTTTTTCAAGATTTCGTAATGGGATTTGTAGAATTGAGTTTGGGATTAGTAGGGTTTCATAAATTGGACTTTTGCTAGCTGTCAATATCACATTTTGGAATTCAAGGTTCCAATGTTAGAAGTATGAATCGATTCTCATATGTTCACGTACAGACTGAATCTATACATTCAAAGAGACATTTTCATAGTGAACAGAAGGTCAAATTAAACAAGGGCAAATTGCACAAAAACAAATCATCATTTCATTACCCAAAATAACAAAAAAAACTCCAATCCTCCATCCAATCTGCAAAAGAACCCCACAAGCAAATTACAAACTCCAAAAAAAACAAGAGACCAACAAAAAATCATGACCGACCGAGCAAAATCGACATCGCAACTCTCGAACAGGGGAAAAAGGGGGGTATAAACAACAAAATGACACCCAGAACAACACCAAAAACCAAGACTAGCAATAGAGGAGCGAAAAACAGTGACGATGCGTGATGAGAAAAGAATATGCAAATGCAAGAGACAAAAATGAGGCAGTCAAGAGCGGTTGGCGGTACGCCATGCATATGTTCTCTCCTTTTTTTCCAGAAAGAAGAGGCCAAGAACGCCGCGGCGGATGGAAGGAAGCCGTGAGACGGCGGGTACTTGCATATAGCCATCTTCTACATGCGCGCGGATATCTATTGCGCTACATTAATAGGGAGAGACGAGCGCGCTTGAAGTTCTCTGCGCTTGGCTAGGAGACTTTTAAAGGCACCCAGACATTGGACAAGATGTTCTTCATCCTGTGCGCAAAACTTGAACGTCTTTTCCTCGGTGATGACTTGTAAGCAGTACTTTTTGGTTTTGCTAATAGGATCAATGTCGGCTGCATTAAGGATCGAGCCGAGTGGCAGGATGAATTGCGCAGTGTACTCGCTCTGGTCTCGGTAGAGAATTAAGTTGCGAGGACGCAAGACAGCCCAGTAGGTACGCCACTGGCGCACGCCACCCTTGCTGCGCTGCATCCACAACCAGTCATGCCAGATGACCCGGTCGGGGTCGGGAAGTGTGCTGCTGCTGTTGTTGGTCGCAGGAAGTTGAGAAGTGCTAGGCCGGGGACGGGACGTATCAAGGACAGAGTCTTCGTGGATAGGAACAACCACATTATCAGAAGACCCGGCACTACTAGGAATAAACTTGCGTGGAATCTCGCTCTCGGAGTAATCCGACGTCATTTCATTCCCAGACAAACCCGAGTAGTCCATCACCATTGACGCAGTAGGCGAGCTAACACGCGGGGTTGGTGGGTTAATTTGAAGCTCTGGTGAAGATGATAGAATCCGTTCGGCGAGAGCAGAATCTTGGTGACCAGTACGTAAGGCTGCAGCTCTCTTCTTATTGAACATGCCCATTAACGTAGATCCCGGGCGACAGCTCTGTGGGCTCTGGAGATACATCTCTTCTTCTTCTTCCTCCACGCGGGCATAAGTACGGATAAGGTCGACCCAAGCCTTGACATCAGCGTCGCTTGATGCCTGCAAATGATAGTTTCGTGAGGGCGAGAAAAGGCCAAAGACGTAGTCGCGCTTATGCTTGGGATCCTTAAGATGTGCCACAGCGGTAAGATCACAAAGCTCAATCTTGTGACGGAGGCGGCTTTCGGATTCGGTCTTGTAAATAGAGATTGAGGTTGGTCTAAGAACCAGGTAAACTGATTTCCAGGCCTTGGCGGGGGGTTAGTTTGGGACTGCATAGAGACAGACGGGGTCTATCGCGAGACTTACCTTGGTTTTTTGTGTGCGCTTCTGGACATAGCCACATTTCAAGACCCGATCAAACTCGAAGCTTCCGTTTTGGTCGACTGGGGAGTTGTCCACCGTCAAGCGATCGCGCGGCCGGGATGTACTAGTCCGGGGCTGTGAACCCACATTTCCACTCATGGCGTTGACGCTGTGCGGGAAGCTGTGACGATAGAAAGGGCGGGCGGTGTGCGTAGAAGCCGGAAGAGAGTTTCGCTTGTGTTGCGGGATAGGGACGGAAGAAGCGACAGTCGCCATTGCTGGAGTTGGAAACTGAAATGTCGAAGCTTAAAATGCGACTCGTGCATGCGAGAGACGGGGGGGCAGGACGCTGGACAGCTATGGCTTGCTGATATGAATTTGTGTGGCTAGAAAATGGCGGATCCCGGTTGTTGGGGGGGCGGGTTGAGCAGGTCCGAGTAAACAAGGAAAAACGAAGAAAAAAAGGGACGAATATGATGACGATGATGATGATGATGAAAGATGATGTTCCGGTGCGTGACAGAAAAGTCAGGAGACAGACGGGAAAGGGGATTTATGTATGTATATGACAAGTGGAACGAGCGCAACTGTGTACTCGGACGGTCGATGCTTTTCAAATGTATGCTTAAGCAAGCAAATATTCATAAAAAAGAAGCTTCAGCCAGATTTGTCCCAGACAAAGTTTAAGTGATGAGCAATGCGGCAGAGGCAGAGTTGCGCGGCAATGGCGTGCACGGGCAGCGTGTGGAGGGTTGCAGAGCAGGACACAGCAATTCTTTCAAATGGGGCAGTTAATGCACGTCGTGATAAGCGGTAGGTGACTTTGAAGGAAGTGGTACGCAGAATTATGTATGTACAATGTAGTCTGCTATGGTAGAAAAGTGCCTGGATAAAAAGGGGGGCGAAGACAGTCAAAGGAAGAAGAAAGTTTGGGCGAGCAATACAAGAGATGAGTGGTAGAACGAAGACGAGCAGCGGAAAGGCAGTGTGACTGCAGCGGCATGCACGTAAATATAGCTTTGGCTGAGCCTGGTGAACGGGTCGTCGAGATGATTGTATGACCATCAACCGTAGCCTGGATTAACACAACGGACGGCTCCAAGTCTGAAGCTCTTCAGGGTGCCAAGTGGAGTTCGTTGACGTTGACCGTGGTTCCAGCACAAGGGTCTGGCGTATCGGCGGTTAGCGACGTCAGGGGTTTCTTTGGCTGGGGGCAACGCAACAGACAGATGTGGGCTGCTCCGAGTTGTCGTCAACAGGCGTCTGAGGAAGCCACTTGGAGAGAAGCGCCAAACTATGCAGTAAGAGGCAGCGCCACTATTATAACGTCAAGCTCTTGGCAAAGTGCGCAGCGGATGGTGACGTTCGATGACTAGTCTGACGGCCGTTTGGAAAGACCAAAAAATAGTGAATGGTGAACCAATTGTGCGGTCAGATTGAAGACGGCGGCAAATCAGTCGAGCAGACGTCTGGGGTCAGCATCAAAGGCTAGGTCAAGGAGGCGGCGGCCGGGCCAAGTCTACTAGGACGTGTTTAGAAGTTCGAGAGTATTATGATTATAGTTGTTGTATGTATGTAGTCGTTATTGTCGGATCGTCGTGATATAGGCTTGTTGCGGAAACATTGACAGATTTAAACGTGAATGCGTTTTGTATATGGTCGGAGCGCGAGTCAGCTAGGCGGAGTTAAAGGAAATGTGAGATTGAAATTAGAGAGAGTATGCAATTATGGTGTACAAATCGTGTGTGCAAGTTGAAATGAAGAAAATAAAGTAACGCGAAGTATTAATGGCGATGCAAATTGAAAGTCAATCAACAAGATTAGAATTCGGATGGCAGATGAATTTTTATTGAGAGGAAGGTCTAAAAAACAGATGCGTCAGGACACAATAGATCAAAGGAAACTGTATCCAGATCACTTTCTATAAGTAGACAACGAACAATTAAGTCTACTTCCCCAGAACGGTTATTTCTACATTCCATTATTCCCACTCATCGCCGACAAATCCGGAAGGAACCACGGGACCAACCGGCTATCCGGACGGTAGCAAGGATTATATAAACCATCTAGTGGTCATTTGTCACACGAAAATCTGGAGCCGACGGAAATCCGTTGCAGTAGAAACATCCGATTTGTCAGTTGTTATTGAGTCAAAGGACCATGGGACTTTTCGTTGTTTACAAATCTGGAATCCGCCGCTATTTTAGAGTCTAGAACTTAGGCCGGTTGTTGAACGGAATACTAGATGGTCTGCATGGCAATGGAGTTTGCATAACTTTCTGAGGGTCTATTGAACACCTTTCTTTCTTAGTCAATATGGCAATCATCAACTTAGAGAAAAAACAGCCGGAATTAAAGGATTTCGTTGATACAGTGGCCAAAAAGAGGCTCCACATAAATACAAAACATCATGCTTGACAGAGAATCTTGATCTATGCGTATGATTGATTGACGTCCCGTTGTTTGACGTTTCTGCGAATAGTAAAATCAGAAACAGGAACCGTCGGGAACATAATTAGCGAGCGTTAGATGCTACGACAATAAAAATCGCAACATGTGTTTGTGGCGGTTGATGACTGTTAGGGTTGATGAGTCAAATGTATAACCCTATCACGTGTTGGAAATTGATGTTGACATTTGTGTTACTTGAGAAGGTCGTCTTGTGTCATTGATATTTGTCCGAATATCAATGTGTAAAGGCATGTGTCTACTACACATGTACATGGTAATTATGTTTAGACTTTAATCCTGTAATGCTGCACCTCTAAGTTTTGTAAATCCTTCTGTTTTCGTTGTAAATCTACATTTACAAATTTTTTTTTTCCCATGCCAAATTACAATTCAATTAAATTCGGTGAACTGGTTTTGAGGTTTTGTCCTTTCTATCTGTAGGCTGATATAGTTCGCAGGAATTAGTTAAAGAGCATCCGGAACATAGGTAAGAGTGTAATTTTGTATAGGATATACAATTTCAATAATCCGTCAGGGTAGAAGGCCGCCCTACTCTTAGTATCTTTGCGTATTGATCGAGAATCAACAAACCAAAGGCTAACATAGAATACCTTGTATATACGTCCACATGTACATATATATGACTGTCGCCACCGTAGTGTTTTTTAAAAATATCATACTATCGCTCACGCAACCAAAACACACCGAATAAGATTACATTTTTGTTTTTACAGTTACTATACCCACCTACCTCGTTATGAATTCTCATCTTGACTGTTCATCCACCAACATGGAGCATAATCACTACCCCCCAAGATACTTCAATGAAGGATTCTCGGCATATGACCAGAATCTACAGCCAGCCAGCCATAATAACAACCACTATTATGAGACACCCAGTCTTTTTTACGGACAATCACTTGGCTTCGCCACTGGCCATGATATGTTTCAGTATTCCATGGAGCCTTTTCTTTCAAGCTCTGGGAACATGAACAATAGTTCTTCGGCAAAGTTCCCATCCACCCAAGGGGCCCCGTATCTGACCAATCAAAGTGGGTTCTTCCCACAAGTACAACACGATGCGAACATGTCAACTCCAGACAATACATACTCGCCAAAAACAAATAACATTACCGACTATCTTCAAAAAAGCTGGCTTTCGGCTGATATCCCCGAGGGGGCTCACCCGGAAGAGGCGATATTGAACGCGGATAGACACTGTCAAAGCCCGCGTAATACCTACACTGTTGCAGCAATCCCTACTACCTTACCAGCTCAAGATACTTGGGATTTGGCTTGCACGATAAAGGAGGAGACATATGGACTTGCTACCCAGACACGGAATCCCTCGTATGACTTTGAAGGTTCTACAGCTATTGACCTTTCGAGACCCATTGAGCATATTCCAAGGACAGCTCTCACTGAGAATTTCATGTACCATTCGAATGTGCCTCATATGGGCCCACAAGAGCAGAGACCAAGGATAAGGGATACCGAGGTTCATTTGATAAAGAAGGATACGAATCTACAACCGGCATTTGACTATATCAATGACCAGAGAGACACCGTCCGGCCTACAGCGAATATGGCTACCCAACAGCACCAGACTTACCATGACTACCGAGAGTATGCCCCGACCCCAACTATCCCGCCTTGTGACATTTTGCTCGCACAGAAGCACAATCAAGTTAGTCATGACACGCAAGTCACAACAGCTACATCTCCAGTTCAACCTCAGTCTAGCACCAAATTCAGTGCTCTCGAAAGATACGTACTCTCAAGCCTCCCTGGTCCGGTGCTGAGTAAGTTTGTAAATCTAGAAACCGCGCACCAAACTTCAAAGACAAGGCCTTTTCAACAGCCTCCAGATGAAAAGTCATTTTTTCAAAAGTACATAGCTCCGGAAATTGGAAAGAAAAAGGTAAAAATAAAACCGAAGACGACTACTGCACATCGAGTTCAAGGACCAAAGTCCCAGGGAGGACGTAAAAACACAGTGAGGCTTCCATCCCAGTTGGGCAGCTTAAGTCGTGTGCCTACTAGTCAGTATAGAGTACCGAGTCACATCAACTATCGAGCCCAGTAACACAGCATGTATTTTACTATTTAAATTCATCAATAGCCTACTTTAATACATCTTTACATACATGCAAACATATCTTTATACGAGCCATGGCTGTCAATATTAACACGTTGTGTATGATCACCCGCACTTGACTACAAGTTTTAGCATGTGAACCGAAGTCTGGACTACATATGAGCTACTGAAGTGTTACTGACTGTGATAACGTGCACATATAACTAACCACCAATCAGCATATTGTGAAAGTCTTACCACCGGAAACAATCCTTCAAGGGACCATGAAATAGGCTGTCGAATCCTTCAGGAGTACAAATGTTTTTGTAGATTCAGAATATTTTGAAATTGAAAATTACAAGCGATTGTATATTAGCACGTCGGTCATGTACATGTGTAAGTACAAGGAGTAGGCTTCATTATCAGGTAGTTAATGATTTTGTAGAGAGTCAATTGGGTCGTTATCAGTGGCCAATATCATTCCAGAACCGATAACAGCCATTGGAGATGCTTATTGATATTGAAGTTTGGAGTCGCCCATAAACGACAATTTATCACCATGGTGATATACTGGTATGATTTAATGGATCATGATTATTATTGCCTTTCTTTCTGGGGCGATTTCTAGCGTCTTCAAATAAGTATGTATGCATGTGTGTATATGGAAATGACTTTGACACTATTCTGAGATTCTACGGAATGAATATCGGCTTTTTTATTGACTCGTCATTAACAACCACATACAGTACTTAGACCTGTGTTAAACTTTAAAGTCATCTTAGTAACCGTTTGGTCGATCCCCATGTTTTAATGGATTCAGAGTTGCAAAATAAGCTGATTTACTACGTGAATGTCGATAGTTTTGTTTTCCACCAAGCTCAAAATGGCAATTGTGTCCTGAAACAGAGTTTCTAAGTATCGTATCAAGTGCATGTGGTTACCAAATGAGAACCGAAAAATATTTGCATATGTGCATGCATGTACCTTCCATGTAAGGAATACGTAGATTAATATGTCTCTGGTTAGGACAATTACAACCACTTATAAACATTGACCAATTAGATAGCCATACTGCTGCGTGCCCTTAGGATTGTAGTTTAAGGCAAAGACCAGGGGTTCCATTGTGGGTGGGTGCTGTTCAAGTGGCCAAGAAATTAACGTTGTAACATAAAAAACGTTATTGACATTTTTCTACAGGAAGAACTGTAGATTTGTGTATTGTAATTGCAATATTTTGATTATCTTTTGTGTCATCACTGTCATGCAGGCTGAATCTCATGGAGAGATTTCAATATTGTCGGTGACTCATAGCTAAATTGTAATTGTAACTTCAATTCACATATTGTGTTTGTACTTGAGTGAGATTCCCGCCTTGGTACATTGAATGCGTGTTCCATAAAAGGCCCAACAAGTCCTGCTACTGAACATGCAGAATTTCAACCATCAATAAATTTCACAACCCTTTGCAACTATATTTGCTGTCAAATGCCACAATAACACGACCATGACACCGACGCATTTGCAGACTACACGCTCCAGACGTCATAATCATCAGCATCGCGCGCGTGATGATATACAACCTTCACTACCACTTATGCCACCACCAACACCACCCTCTTCACCACACAGCAAGCGGAATGGCAGGAATCATAGATTCCCCGGATCAGCCAGTGATATCGACAGAAGAATCCACAAGCAAGAAACTCGAAAATCCGCGAGATTGGCGGACAGCTCAGAATCTACACCACGGTCTTACCCGACGAGGCTCCTGTATCGAGACTCCAACTCAGGCCGAATTTGTATATTTAAGCCCTCAGGTTGGGTTGAATATGCCATTGCTTCGCATGTTTGGATTCCGGGCCAAGAAATCACTTACAAGGAAGTCGAGGAAAACAAGATCAAGGAAGAAAAGTCGGGATACAAAAAGCTTCTTCGGTTGGCTGAGCTCAGCGCTCAAAGGAACTGCAAATATTTTTGGTTTGATACTTGCTGCATCGACAAAGACAATCCGGGCGAGGTCAAGCAGGAAATCGAGCACATGTTTGAATATTATTCCCAGGCTGCTTGTTGCTTTGTCTTGATCGACGAAATCTACGAAGGAGACCATGACAACATGAGGGAGAAGGCGAAGTTTATTGGGACATGCCAGTGGAATAAGCGTTCATGGACTTTACAGGAGTTTCTTGCCTCACCCGAAGTGCTATTTTACAGCGAGAAAGGCAAATCCGTCCGCCAATACATGTGTTCTTTGGGTACCAAATCAGAGCTGAAGGGGGTACTTTCTCAGTATATGCTTAAGAAGAATAGCCAGGTGAAAGTAAGAGTAGAGTTTGCCAAGGTCCTTGGACAGATCGATGCGTTGAAAACCGTTTCTGCAGCTGTGGTTGAAGAGTGGTTTCAAGGCAGGGAGACCAGCATAAAGATGACCGACCGCCACCCACTATATATGAGTGGGATTTTAAAACGTACAAAAACAGTATGAACATCCCTCAAAAAGAATGATTTCTATCTCTTATAGATTGGGTCGTTAGTCAGTCCTTGGTTACCAGCAATTTCATCTTTTCGCCATTGGGTATCGAATGGGATGACACATGAAGACTCGTTTGTTTACGGGTTGGATCGCATCTTCTAGATACTGGCCAATACAGAGTGCCGAGTAGGTTTAAGTAAACATTCGGGTTGCATTGCCACGATTCCTCTGGTTGTTTCTTGATGGGCGCAAGCCATAATGGAAGTAATACACGAACAATGTTTTGTCTGTAAAATCCTCAAGACAATGTGCGCCGCGTTCGAGTTTCCACCCGGGTCTACGCCGTCCCGCTGGGCTCCAGGGATCACGAATACTGCATTCTATTTTCTGTTCTTCTATTTCTTTATTAATCGCATGCAGGCTAAATACTTTGGTATTTTTGATTTTAATATAATCTTAATAAATCCCTATTTTCTACCCTCCCCTCTAACATAACATGATGTTTAATGTGATACCTAGACATGTATACATAACCAAGTGATTTCTCATCGAAACCTGTAAAACATATGTATTGTAAGTACACATGTTGTACCTTTGGCTTTGTTGCAAAGCAAAAAGTGGAGACACGGGGAATCGAACCCCGGACCTGATCCAAGCTAGAAGCCGGAGCTTTCAAGATGCTAAGGATCCGTCATACCACTAGACCATGTCCCCAATAGATGTTCAGTAATCCGAAATACTTGGTTTAAGTATTAATCTCCGGTGTGCTGCTTTTTGTTTCGCCGTCGTATTGATAGTTCGCTCTTTTTAGACCCTCTTGGTGTTCGTCACCTGGCCCTTTGTCTGGTCATAAGAGACACTCTATTTTTGCAATCTCGCAATTGCTGACCGCCCAGAGGGGGTTTTTGATTGACATCATCCTCTACTCCTTTTGTCCGTAACGCCGTCGTATTGATAGTTCGCTCTGTTCAGGTAGACTTTAAAGAATACAACAACAACTGCTTTTTGTTTCGTAGTTGCCGTCGTATTAACGGGTAATTCTAGTTAGGTAGACGTAAAATAAAACAACAACAATTTATTTCGTAGTTAAAGGATAATGACGTCTGTAGGCCCACTAGATCAAGGCATACACGATAACGATATCGAAACCAGAAGTTGTAGAGATGGTACTGTTTTTTTGTTGGTGTTTGAATGGTACAACAACAACTGCAAAAAGTCACATTGTAATCTTCATAACCACTTGCCAATCAACAGTAATGCAAAATGCCGATATAAGCCTAGACCTGAAGTTGTCTTGAGTGTCGCCATATTAACAGGCAATTCTAGTTAGAGATCCGCGAGGAAATAACAACATAAAAAAAGTGCACAAACATTCTTTTACATGAAAAATTCATTTACAAAAGATAGACGTTAATTAGTACAACAAAAGTACAATTACAAAAACCTTTTACATGGCGAGATTGGCCACCTGGTATATAGTGAAGTTTACGAGGATTCTCAATTCAGTTCAAATGTTGTCATTGCAATGTTCACCCATGGCGGGGTATGGATAGGCCTTCACACGGACATTTCATACGTTAACGGACGTTATAACCCATGTACTTTCACCAAATTGAAAATGATGTATGTATACTACCTGAGAGCTTAATTTGCGTACGTCGATTACCATACGCTTTCAGTAGAAAATAGGCCGCCTCTCTGAGATAGGTGTAGAGCTATGGAAATTGTAAATTCGTGTTCCTATGACAGCTCGGTGTGTCAAGTATTACCGCTGCTACCATTGACAGAATTTGCCCCGATGCACACCAAAATTGACAATCTGAAAACTTTGAAGTTGACCAGTACTCTCAAGTGAGAAGGAAAATTGTGACGGTCTGGTCCATAATGGTCTCAAAACTACATGATCCAGTTTCGTTGGGTTATCCCTATTAAACCGGCAGTCCAGTAAAATATTGGCCAGCTCATTATCATCTGAATGACTGACAGCTTGCAGAATTGTATTAAAATATGGACAGGGGTGTGGGTAACGTGACCCACTATGATAACATGGCGAGCCTGAGGGTTGTCTGTTACAGTGTCATATGTGCTGTACAATCGTGGATAGCCTCACTCGTGACAAGTCTAATTCTAGATATTACAGTGAACCGACTATGTACATCAAACACACCCATTTTGACATATCTTCTATGATCTGAACTCTGTTGTGGCTAACCCACTTTAGCAGTAGCAGACCATTAATTCATCTCTCACACATAGAAGGAGTAGAGTGCATATTCGCCGAACGCGAATTGCTCTATCCATTTTGTCCAACATTAGCTTTACGTCGAGTGGCCGAAGCTCTGTATGTACCTAGGTTTTGAATTATCAGTGTTGTAAAGGCTTCACTATAGAGGTATTTGGCTCGGTAGGATCGCTTTATGCATGCAGGTGGTATTTCAAAGGCTACGATTGTAATGCAACACCAACTGTAATTGCCGCCGTTACCCCGCTTTCAGTATGTGCTTATGTGCATCCTCATCCATACATGCACGTCTAACGCCTGGCTTCACCCAAGAAAATTACCCGAGATGTCAGCCAGTAAAAATGATGGTGGTGAACATACGTAAGTTTTCTGGGACTGAGGCTGAGTGGACGAAGACTTTTCGTAGGCAGGCGAGTGTTTTCGGGTTGTATAACAAACGGATCTTCGCTTTTGTTTTTGAAACTTCATTGTTCACTGATTTCTTCATCGTCTCTTGACGTATCTTGACCTGCTCGACTGCTATGCCCATTTATCGGAGTCCTTCCAATCTGGCTCCAGGACAGAAGCCAATAGGCTTCATGTCTAGGGAAGAATGTGATCAATTTTGTAAGTACCTAATTATCTGTGGGTACCTGTCACACACAATTCCGGGGGAGATTGTAGAGGTCCCGAGACGCATCCATTCTCAATGAAGTTCGAACTCTTCATTCTAACTAGACCTAGGGACTGAAGAAGACTTCGCGCCTTTAATGGACACCAAAGTGATACGGGACAACCAAGGTCAACCCGTAGAGAACGAATATCGGTTTACTCCTCGCCGCCCTGTACGAGCTGGCACCAAAAGCGTTGCTTTTACTATGCGTGGTCCTGTAGATTCGGAGTCATATGTTTATAAACCATTCACCAAGGGCCACAGCCAAATCCGGATTATCAATCTCCATCCCGGCT